>PNEQ01041081.1:10089-108007 GCA_003012365.1 Medauroidea extradentata
TCAATGCCTCATGTGCACATATGCAGCTCTGCTTCGTGGTCAGCGATTGGCTGTTGTAAATTCTCAGCGTCTCGGGGTTTTACCCGCAAATCACAGACGTGTGGTGTCGCAGTAACCTTGTCCCTGCTGGCACTAGTCAAATGAGCCACGCCTACATTCTGCCAATACTCAAGAAGCAGAGCTGCATTTGTGCACACAAAGTATTGAAACAAATTGTTGCAGAATTCTTTTCACCAAAAATCGTGGGCTCTAGTTATAGCTGTTAAATACAGATTGTGTAGTCGCCGTAGCCTTTGTCATATTGGCCCAATCAAATAAGTTACGTATGTGTACAAAGACAAGCTGCCAATAGCCATAAAGTATGGCTTCGCATGAGTAGGTACGGCATTGCAACAAGATGGCTAGGGACATGAACTTTTCACGAAAGTAATTTTGCCCCAGATTGTTTCAGTGCCTTACGTGCACACCAGTAGTTCTGCTTCACGGTCTGTGATTGGATGTTGTAACTGCCACGTGTCTTGAAGTTCTACTTGCAACTCATAGACACGTGCTGTTGCAGTAACTTGTGATTGATGAAGTTAAATAAGAGACGTCACTTCTTAAAGACACACTGCCTATAACTACGAAGAATATCTGCAGATGTGCATGTAAGGGGTTGAAACAAACCGAGGCAAAATTCTTTCTGCAAAATGTTCATGGCTAGAGGCACTAGTATTTCGCGTATTCATCTGGCGACAGCCTAGACTTCTCAGTTCTATATGTGTACAAGCTGAAGTCGAATATCCATTGGCTTCTAATAGTACGAACGAGTAGCACGTGAGATCCCCGACTTGTTTCCGTATTTATAACTGGCTTTCAGCCGTCAAATGTGTGTTAAAACCACTCTCGTCTAGTCACAGAAGGAGGAGGGAAGTATACGTTATTGACGTTCAACCTGACCTAGAATCAATACGCGAAATAATCGTGCCTCTATTCATGGCTCTAAAGATGGTACAAAAAACGTTTTTACAAAAATCAAGGGACTGTGCCGTCTGTTCGTTCATTGTCTTATCCACTGCGAAGGCCGGTTAACACAATTAAATGAAATAATTTACATTGAAATTTCATCTCTCTGGCTGCTGTACATAAAACTCATTGCAAAATATTTTTGTTATTAAAAATATATATGAATATCTCAAGACTTCATCAAATATATACATATATGTTGAAATGGTCGGGGTTTGAGTGTACACAGGGCAGTGGAATCTAACATGCAGTTAATTCATTCCTTTCCGTTCTTATTCGCCCAGCCTCGCATTAGAATGTTCTTACACAGCTGCTGTTTTGCAGTTAACACTCAGCCATATTGTTTTCTTGTTCGGCTCGGGTTCGCCTCGCGATTGTTTGTTAGCATGCCTATTATTTCTGTGCCTTAAAATTACTTGCCTGCCAACTAACGGTATGTGTGATTTTTTTTTCCAGACGTGCTCTGATGTGATGGTTCAAATTCTGGAGTTTCTTCTTAAAGCTATGCTTAGAGACCGGGAATTTTGGCAGAATTATTTTTGCATCACTTTGTTTAAGTGTCTTACGTGCACATCTGCCACTCTGTTTCGTGGTCAGTGATTGGATGTTGTAACTCCCATTGGCTTAGTGTTCTATCTGCAAATTAGAGACGGGTGTAGTCGCAGTAACGTGGTTCTGGTTGGCCCAGTCGAATGAGACGCAAACACACACTGCCAATATAGTTATGAAGTTCAGCTGCAGGTGTGCACGTAAGACACTGAAATAAAGTGGTGCGAAAGTATTTTCGCGAAAACTTCCCGTCCCTAGTTATTGGCTGTGTGTATTTTTGCAGAATCGTCTCTCACTTGACGGTTCCAATCAGTAGAGCCACGATTTTATGGTGAAAAGTTTTTTGCAACATTTGGTTTCGATGCGTCATGTGCACGTCTACAGGTCTGCTACATCGCCCGTTATTGGATAATTTTACTCTCACTTGTCTTGGCAAATTACAGACGTAAGGAGTCACAATAATCTTATTCTGATTGGTTCAGTCAAATGAGAAACGTGTCTGAACAAAGACACGCTGCCAATAACCATGAAGCAGAGCTGCCGATGTGCACGAGAGACACTGAAACAAAGTGGGGCAAACATCTTTTCGCGACAAAATCGTGGCCCTACCAATCAGAGGAAGGACAACTGCGACATCACACGTCCGTGATTTGACGAAAGAACCCCAAGACGCTGGCAGGATTTTCACGTGTGGGAATGCCGCTGGTTGACAGGATTTCTCGGGGATCTCCCGTTTCCCCCGCCCTTTCATTCCGGCGCCGCTCCATACTCACCTCATGTCAGCCCCCACCAACGCTAAAGACCTCGATGTTAAGCTCTGACCAAAACCTCTTCACTCACGAAGCATAGCTGCAAAAATATTTTCGCTAAAACTTTCCTATGCAGTTGCCAAGTAGAGATTCAGGGGTATTCCAAACTGTCAGTAATGGCTGCAATAATTAACCGGTATTTTATTTTTATTAACAAAACTTACCTTTTTGTACGGTTTGCTCTGCTTAGTATTTACTGTCGCATGCATAAGCGTGGCATATGCAAGGTCTCTTATCACCACCAACACGGTATGACATTTGCGATTATTTAATCACTTTTCGGATGCCATGCTGTAGGGAACAAATGTAATCAGTTTTAATATAAGGAATTTTTACTCTAATAAAAAACAAGATCGATTTTCTGTCCCTCGCCACAAGAGAAGTCTTTTCAGGCGTGTGACTCTGTGTCGCGGAAATCGCAAGCCCGACTTGCAGTTCGCGCAGTTGGCACGAGACACGACGCCGCTAGAAGCCAATTAGCTTTGTGTCGGTTCGAAGACGGGACCAAGAGGTCCTGGTTCGAGACCAGCTGGGACCCAGCTGACGTGGACTTATCCTACTTGCGACCACGGGGTCCAGAACACTGGTAAGCATCAATCTGTTTGTTAGGGAAGGAGATCAATGCTGACCCTTAGCTCCTGCCTCGCCCTATCTGTCTATCCTTCCTTCCAATATCCTTTTATACTGTTTTATGTATTAGTCTTCCTACGAGTTATTAAAGAGAGTAACCTCCTACTTGATCTATTCTCCTACCCTTACCTTCCTGTCTAATTACATTTCCTTGGTTCTCGAGCCATAAGCGAGTGACCATAAAGGATTTAAATTTGAACAACCCGCTCGCCGCGGATCAACGGTCAAAGAGGCGGTGTGTTTCCAACTCATGCTGGAATCACAATAGCGCGACGCGAATAAAAAAACTTGTCAGTCTTTCTCGAAGCGAATTCCGAATAAAAAGTATTGTTTTATCATAGCGAATGAGTCACAGTTAAAAAAACGGAATTTAATTTGGGCCGAAATGTTGCTGAATCTGGTGAGTTGGTAGTGAATCGCATTAATTTATTTTACGAGAGATTAATCTTTGCTTTTATAAACCAATCACAACAACCTTTTCAAGCAAACGTGCATTGTGTTGTGACTTTATAATCCGATTTGGGAACGCCGGTATTTAAAATCGTTTACAATAAACGGGGAAAAAATAGGAATACTATAAACTTCTACGGTTATCGTACTAGAGGTAGGTGAGATTTCTTCGAGAGAGACTTTTGGTCAGCGCTTAACATCGAGGTCTTCAGCGCTAGTGAGATGTGACATGAGGTGAGTGTGGAGCGGCGCTGGAATGATGGGGTGGGGAAAACGGGAGATCCCCGATAAAACTCTCCGACCAACGGCATCGTCCGGCACAACTCCCACATGCGAAATTCCGGGGACCGACCTCGCCGGGAATCGAACCCGGATCGCCTTGGTGGGCGGTGTGTCGTCTCACCCCTCGAGCAACGCGGCCATCTCTAGAGATTAGTGTGTAACGACAACAAAATATTTACATTTACGTTGCAAGACACACGGACAATTGTTCGCCATAATAAGGATTTTTTTAGCGTCGCATCGCGCAATTCGTTTTGAGTCTCCCACGCTATTGTGAATACTAATTAACTCGTGGTTGAACTGCGACGACCCAGGCTACACAGGCTGCTAGTCAATAGCGGGACACTATTTATCTCTTTAAACTCGTCAAAGTTTATAATTTGTGCCCTGTAGCTACGAGCAGGGCCGCAAACAGTGTAGTCCTAGACGTCCAGCTCATACGTCTGACCTCTTCTAGTATCTCTATATATCGTACCACACCACAGACTAAATAGTATTACAGACGTACATTTTTTCCTAACCTACCCTAATCTACTGTGTTGTGGTGGAGGTCCAGGGGAAGATCGGGACCTAAGTGCGTCTCAGGGCTGAGCCCCATACGCCTACAAGGGAGGCTATTTCATGCAAGGGGACATGCGCCGCAGCAGAGAGGGATTGAACAGTCATGGCTGCAATTGAGGCCATCACTACCTCCCTAAATGTATATATAGCTAAGCCATAATCTAAGACAGACAAGAGAGGGAAAAACCAGCATAGTACCGTGAAAGCCCTCTCGACATATTAGGAGTGTTAAAACTCAGCAGTTACATGCATTAAAAATAAAAATGGTACTGGAAATAGAAGGAGGGTCCAGGTTTATAGTAGAGTTGTGATGTAAGAGTGTGTACTGTCATTTCTTTATTCATTTCATTCCCTTCATTTAGTTGATGAGGGCGCTGGTTTTAACCAGGGCACAGTAGAGAGCCACAATGCACTGGTGGGGGCGTGGTTACAAAAGGCGCCTCGTGGAGAAGTGAAATGACGTGGCGGCTCATTTAATACGGACGAACTTCGCCGCTTATAGGCTACCCGAGGTTGTTGATACAAGCCCCGTGTCTGTTTGGTTCCTGCATGTTACTACAGGTTTCCTATTGGCCTGGCTGCCAGCTAGCAGGGCAGCCTCCTTACGCTGATTGGCCGTAGGTGTATCCACAATGTTTCTGGCCAGCGAAGCCGTTTTGTTGGCGTGCGTGAATGAGTTCGTCGTCCAACCGGCAATTTCGCTTCTGTATTCCTAAATATTCTGTGACTACACACTGGCTGGCCCTCGCTAGAGACAGCTGACCACCACACGTGGCGACACGGGAGATCTGGCGTCCTTCTTGCGTACTTCTCTGGTTTGGTGAACAATTTACAGGCACCGTCATTTTTGGTGGAATTAATTTCGCAACACTTTTCCTTACGTGCACGCCTGCAGTTCTGCGTCGTGGTTTTTTGCAGAGGGTATATGTACAGAGGCGTCGTTAATGTTGCTGTGCCAATCAAAACAAGGTTACTGCGATACAACACGTATGTGATTTGCGGGAAGAGTTCTGCGATCACCGACCTTGAAGCATAATTGCAGATGTGCACATAAGCCACTGAAACATATGGTTGCCAAATTATATTAATCAAAATTCACTGGCTCCAATAATTCGTTCTCCCATATCCAATCAATAGAGATAATGGTATATCGCGAAAAAAAATTGTTGTGCCAACATACCGTTGAAAACGCTGTAGATTCTTGCAGCATGAACTATTGGTCGGGATCTGAAAAGGTAGCGTTTTCTTCCACGCACAATCTAGGATTCCAGCAACTGTAAGTAGGCCTAAGTGCCGCTTACGCAATTGGCTGTTGACTAGTTTAACACCTCTTTGTAGTCGCTGAGCCAATAATAACATTGTAACTAAATGCGGGCCCATTTCACTGTGTCAGCTAATGAACAGCTGTTGCCTGCTTGAGTACACAGATATTCTTTGACTTTGACTTTTTGGATGTCATGCTATAGGGAATAAATGTAATCAGTTTTAATATAAGGAATTTTAGGTCTAATAAAAAACAAGATCGATTTTCTGACCCTCGCCACAAGAGAAATTTTTTCAGGCGTGTGACTCTGTGTCGCGAAAATCGCTAGCTCGACTTGCAATACATTGACGCTAGCCTGCTATAGGTAGAGGTACGTCAATTTCGCGGATTCATCTGGCAGCAGCCTAGACTTGCCAGTCCTATACACCCACTGGCCAGAGTTGAATATCTACTGGCTTATAACAGTACAAGCAGGTAGCAAGCGATATCACTTCGCATTATTTCCTTATTTACTACTGGCTTGCAGTAGTCAAACGTGTTTCGTAACAGCCGCCAGCAAGTCACAGACATGACAATGAAGTATACATAATTGACGTTCAACCTGACCTGGAATGTATCTGCGAAATTTACGTACCTCTACCTATAGGTCAGTTTCTAATGATTTGGTAATATACGTCTGACACAACATAGTTGTCTTCATACTAATTACAGGCACCAAACATTACAATACCGAGAATCACAAAGTCGAATAGGGTAACAGCTCTACGTACATGCAAAAGACAGTGATATTGCTGTGGTAAGCTTAACGTATGTTGAAACCCAGCAAACGGTCAAGTTTTCTTGCAATAAACCTTCATCTCTACCTACTGTACGTCATAATCACATGTCCATATCCTTCCCTTTTCTGCGTAGCATACATCAAAAACTCAGTATTAACTAAAAAGTTAACTCTAATTCCATTAATTTTGCCTAAGAAGGGAGAATACTGTACAATCAATCTGAAATACATCGCTGGCGTTTTTACCCCGAAATTACTATAATAAGTTAAATATTATACTCTTTTGTGCTGAGTTCTTGAGGTTACACACTGCCAGCTCGTCCAGGATAACCTTGCCCCTCTTGGAGTGTTATCTGAATGGCGTAGGTAATCCCCCCTCCACCAAACCCTTGTCTTTTATATTATCTGCTTCAAAAATATTTAAATTCAGTATTTTATTGTTTAAATAAAGTTTAAGCCTATTATGTCCGTCTCATGGTTCATAATGCATCGTACTATTAAAACAAATCAGGCCTTCTTCACATGGTCACAGAATATTTAGGAATACAGAAGTGAAATAGTCGGCAGGAAGGCGAACTCAGTCACACACGCCAGCAAAATGGATTCCCTGGCCAGCAACATGGCGGAAACACCTACTGCCAATAAGCGTGAGGCAGCTGCTCTGCTAGTCGGCAGCCAGGCCAATAGGAAACCTGTAGTAACATGGAGGAGCCAAACAGACATGGGGCTGGAGTCTACAGCCTCGGGCAGCCAATAAGCGGCCAATTTCGCCTATATCAAACGAGCCGCCACGTCATTTCACGTCTGTATTACTATTTAGTCTGTGACATGGTCCTAACTGTAACATTTATTAAAGAGTATAACTCACCTATTTGACATTCAAAAACATCCGTAACTTTACATAACTTTTACTATTCAATAAAGAATACACGGAACATGATGACGAAAACTGTGTATTCATTTCAAGGTATTCTGTCCTTATATGTTATAGAGCTAGCGATTTCAGTCTTTTTTGTGTGGTGTATTCTTTTATAAACACTGACAAATTAAAAACGAATCGAGGTTTTTATCAGTTCCGTTTTCTATACTTTACTAAATAGGAAAATTTTCAACTCGAATTCGAAGGTCATATAATCCCTTAAGAGGGCGTGGTACATAATTCAACGCTAAAAGCATTAAATATATAGCTGTAGGTTTCTTAAAGCCTTTTTGCGAAAGTTAAACAATAGCAATCCTAGACAATAGTTATTGCCAACGATTTAAACAAAATTGTTTCCAGTGTTGCGAACTTCTGAGGCAAAATCTCTGACTCCGGAAACTCGTGCATTTAACTGCGGCGCAAGAGATTACGCGTATAATGAATTAGTAATTCTAGATAAATAGTGCTCATAAAGCTGGCAAATACAATTGTCTAGGATTGTCATTGAGTATTTTATCCACATTGGCTTCGAAAAAAAGCGTAGAAATCAATTGATGTTTTAAGCGTTTGTTTATGTACCATGCACTTTTAAGAAATGGGAATGTTGTGTTGGTCACAGCGTTACACAAATGTTCACCTACCGAATCATTTCAGCTGAGTGTTCCCGAACAGTATATGTGAGCGTGTGTGTGTGTATGTGTGTGAGTGAGAGAGATAAAGCATAGCCATACGTATACATTTAAACTGTTTATATAATTTTACTTCTACTCTTTTAGTAACTTTCATGTTTGATTCTAAATTGGAAAGAATTAAAATTCATATTTTTAGTACAGTGAAGCGCACATGTATGAATCAATATATATTCTCCTTAATTCATGTAATCGTATTTGCCGCTAAATACACACACACACACACACACACACATATATATATATATATATAGCCTATATATATATATATATATATATACACTCCAGTGGTGTGTCAAAAAATAGAAAACAAAGCACTTTAAATAAAATACATTCACTTAATCTATCTCTATCCATGTCAACCACATACAATTTTTTACCTGTACTTTGAACCTGAAACCTCGTGTCGTTAAGGTAGCTAACCAGAGACCTAGCTTACATTCTCTGCCACAACTGGTACGAAAGCTTGAGAAGACAAGAGCAAAAATAACAGGCAATTTTCTTATACTTATGACAGACTGTACATGTACATAGCCTGCTGAACATTATTGGTAGTATTACTTTAAAATCTGAAATAAACTCAAGATAAACATGTGTTCTGTTTTATAAATATGCAGCTGAAGTCACCTTTAAAAATACAAAAAAATGTTGTAACTATACCAAAGTACAGCCTAAATTTTACTGCAGTATTTTTATTACCAATATTTCGTAAATTATGTAGACTGCATTTAATAGTTTCAAAGAATATATTATTTATTAGCTTCGGAACGCTATAAAAGCGGTTTTGTGCTATCATCGTAATATTAAAAATTAATTATTATTGGTTTTTCATTAAGAACTTTATTTTTCCTGATAATGCCAAGGATACTAGTAAACAGTTATTTACATACCTTGCTGTGTAAGTCGTTGTCACTTCAAATAAAATCACATTAGCGTTGACTCGTTGATAGCTTTCATTTTAACTTTATTCGAAACACATATTTGTCAGTGCAGAGGTACTACTATAATAACGACTAGTATATAGTTTCTTCGGCCATTCATGCAGAGGTCGTGAAGTTAGTTCCAATGAATACACTGTACATGTAATAATTTGTAATGGTTACGTTGACTTGGATAAATCCTGGAAACAAAAGAAGGCACGTTTTTACCACTGGTGATATTCTATTTGCATAGTCGTAATGTTACACAACTGAGAAAAATACATAAGTTAGGTTTCTCTACAGCTCAGACCTAACATTGAATCAGCTTTCAATAGAATCATTCACATAGCAATCACGAGACTCTATGGCCGTCTTTGACAGCCGCTGAGCAAACACGCGTGGGACAGACAACACATGTAAATACGTATTCACAATCACACTTAACACACGTACGTAAGTAATAATATTATGATTTGATTCAGAAAATCATTAGATGTGTACAAAAGTTAAGTTTCTAGTGCAAAATGTTATCAGTAAATTATGTCACATTAATCCTTTTGCAACGAAACACACAAAATTATTTATGACAAAAAGTATGTGAAACACTATTACCATCGAAGCAAAGTTTAGTCTAATGTTCTTACAGTTACTAATAATATGAATTCACAACAACACTTAGCGTACGTACGTAAGTTAGGAAGATTACCATCTCATTTACTTACGTACGTACGCACGCTACTTAATAATGCGAATGCTTGAGTGAACGGTTTCACACGTAATTACGCATGAGTGCCAAGCGGTTGTTGTGAATCCAGCTTAAGGCTGATACGACTCGAGAGTTATTTATAGAGTGGCTGAATTCACCCACGCTTCTCACGCCACTGACTCGAACTTAATAAATGGTCTGTTATTGGGAAATCATAATTTCTATGTGCACACAATACAGAAATGTTGTTTGATGTCAAGCAAAAATTAAATATAACCAATACGTAAGTACCGCTTTGCTTCAAAGCCTAACATGCACACCTACATCACTACTCTACGTTTATTACTCAGAGAAAAACAATTTTGCGGTGGCTACCAGCTTTTTTGACGATGTAGACATCACATTTTTTAGTGGTTACAACATTTATTTCTACTCTTCTGCAAATCATTACTGGGGGCAAATAAAATATTTTGAGTTCACCACGAAAAAATTTTATGAGTTTATTATCTACAAAATATTTTGTGGTGGAAACAAAGTATTTCTTGAGTGCGGCAGTGTGTATTCGTGCTCAGATGTCTTTGATTTGAATGTGCCAATTAGAACGATGTTAATTGCGACGTCATACGTCTGTGATCTGAGGATAGAACTCCAAAGACACTGGGAGTAAAAACATCCAATCAATGACCACGAAGCTGAGCTGCAGGTGTGCACGTAAAATAAAGAGTTGCATTTTCTTTTCCGAAAACTTCCTATCCATAACTACAACTAGAGACATGCAAAATACACGGTATCACTTGATAGCAGACTAAACTTCACTTTCCTATACACAACAGAGCATAATCTGCTATCCAATAGGCCACGAACTTGTATGTGCTGTCATTTACGTGTGTTACGTCTTTACAGAGATTGGCCTCTCTACCGTGTAAGCTTTCTCCGCGGCAAGTCCTGACAATATCGGCCAGCAGGAGACGTCGAATGAGTCTATAGTCACTCAGATTGTAGTCCGCTGTCAGAAAATAACGCGAGTTTTGCATGTCGCTAACAATAACACGTTATTCAAGGGATTTCATATAATTTACTTTTGGTCGACTTCCCCTTAAGATTTGAGTTAGTATAACATAGGAAAATATTAAAGCTGCTGTAAATTTTTTAGGTAAGAAGAAAATACGAATTATTTTGTCACTGCATAATCTGAAATAAAAGAATAATACTCGTCCGGAAGATTTTGTACTTTATATATTTTATGGTAACAAGTAAATTTAGGTTTACCTCAGTAAATCATTATTATATCTGAAACTTTACTACGGAACAAATTCTAACGCTGATCATGAGTAATAATAATCATATAAATTATAGTAATAGTGATATTAATAATTATACGAACTCTCAGAACAACTGTAAATATAATTTTCTATTACAAGATGAATCAAAATAACCCTAACAACATATGCGACTGAAACTGGGTAAAGAAGAGGGCTACATTTCATCAACATTTACGTGCACTTTAATGTAGTTTGATTACTAACGTAATGTGTTAGTAATTAAGTGACGATAGTAGGTAACTTTACTGCAACTATTTCGAAAAATAATTAAGAAGTGTAAGTAATTTCGTAAAGCGTTTACAGACAAGTGCAAAAGAAGGGGGAAATATATATGCTGAAATCTCGAATTTTCGCTAATTTTAGATATTTTTTTTATTACGAAAACATTTTGTAAAGGCTTTTTGATACTTCAACTAGTAGCCCGTCGCATGACATGCAAGTGTGAATTATTTCATTCTATTGTGTTGATTGGTTTTCGCAGTGCACAAGAACGAAAAACATGATTCCGCCAATGACTATGAAGCATATCTGCTAGAGTTCACATAAAGCAATGAAACAAATAGTTGCATAATTCATTTTAAAAAATCACTGGCTCTATGGAGTTAAAATGGAGACTAAAAATTTTGTAGGACAATATTTTACGTGCACAATGTGGCAACACTGCACGGAGAAAGTCTCTTTTACGTTCCACGTCCAAGTATTACTTTATGTATGTTATGTTAAGTAAATGTAGAGTCGTGTCTGGACCGCTCGGGATCATAACCTGCACCCATGATACGCAGTAGTAGTAAGATAATTAAGATATCCCTGGAGCGCAAGAGGGGACTAACTACAGTGCCAAACAACCATACTGTGCATGTAAAGTGTCATACTACAATATTGTGCCACTTAGATACATTTTTGTCTCCACTATAGCCCAGGATAGGCATGGTGTGCTTATTAGCCGTTTATTTCTGGAAAACCTATATCCTTCGCTGCTCAACCTGCGTTGCCCAAATTGTCCTTAGATTCCATAAATTCCACGCACCTATCAGGGCTCGGCCCCGCGTCGTCGTGAAGGAAGACCATCAAAGTTATTTGAGAATGAGGAAGAAGACGACATCGTTTGAAGGCCTCCCTGGTTGTCTATGCTAGTAGAATGCTGACCTTTCTCCCACCCAACACCTTCAAATTCTCGTAGTTTCTCCCCAGCAACCTCCGCAGAACGGGATCGACCCCCGAGTAGTCCCAAGTTGTGGAATTACTTCGCCAAATGACGTGGCGTACGCTTTTATTTCTTCAATTTCAGCCTTACACATTCCTTCGCATCTACGATAATGGGAGCACTTTTAAATATCAAGTTTTGTATTTATTTAAAGTCGGTTTCTGTATGTTCACCTCTTGCTGATGTAGCCATTACCTATGCGATTTTTGAGCGTATCGTGCAGTAGAGGTTCATAACATCACGCAGAAAAGTAACTGGTAGGTAAGTAAGTGAGTTTTAAGCCTCGTCGACAGCGAGGACATTAGAGACGGTGACATACAACTTCGTTAAATGACATGAGGTGGTAGAAGAGTCGGCTATGACTTCTGTTAAGGAACCATCCCACCATTCGTCTGGAGCGCTAAAGGGAAACAATCAAAAACCGAAATCAGAATGGCCGGTCCTGAGTATCGAACTCGCGTCTTCCCGAATGCGAGTCCAGCGTGTTACCGCTGCACCACCTCGCTTGGTCAGAAACTTGACTGATCTCTTTGTTGTTCTCTCTTCCAAATTGAAAATTTTAATTGATCGTAGTAACATTACTAGTGCGCCGTCAAAATAAAATGCTGTGTAGAAATTATTCGTTCATATCTGATCTGCCACCCATATTTAAACGATGTTACTGTATTACGTATATTCGCCATGAAACTAGCATATTTTCTGTAACGAAAAATTAAACTGTGTGGTTTTAGTAGCTTGTTTCTTAAAGTGGCCGCCTACCCCACGCTTCAAATGCGTTGCTGTGTGTTCGTAAACAGGTTTTTTTTCCTACGAAAATATTCCACGTGTGCCCATTGTGCCAACGTACGAAAGAAAAAAAAATTCAGGCAATTTCGGAACCTCATTAAAAACACTGTTTCAAAGCCCCACAATATTGCTAAAAACGGCCTTTTTGGATTACCGTACTTCAAAATGTACTTACCGGATGTATGTGAAGCTTAGATTGCGACCTGCAGTGAACTTAGTTGAATCGGTCATTTGAGAAACCCCACATGTCACTTTCCAGAAATAGCTGTTCAATAATTTATTACTGAAAATGTATACTTAGATAAACCTTCTAAGTAACGTATATTTGTTTGACAAGAATTGGTGCACGTTTTACTTCTATCCAGAATGGTTTAAATTCACAATTTTAAGAGTAAATGTTCATAAACCCACATTGTGAAAAATGTGACATGTGGGGTTTCTCAAATGACCTATTCAGTTGCAGACTTTCCACCAGTAAAATTATATGGTCACCGCTTAATGTTCCATAGTAAATACCGTTCAGCGGGAACCTTGCACGCTAGTTCAGCGCTTGGCTCGTCGAGGCGACGTTACTGCTCCGTCGCTTTTGAGCCTCTCACGCACGGGTAGGCGGCACCCTTAAGGTCTATTACTCCAGATAAAGAACTCTCGTATGCAGTAGAAATCAGATCACTACTCCAAATTCAATTATTTTTTTATGAATTAAAGCTAGCTATCCTGCACTATTAACGCCCAAGTCATTACAGTTCAAATGTTCTGACAACTTTACGAAAATATTTTCCGCTAAAGAAAATACGTACTAAAATACAAACTTACGATTGTATGGCCCTCAAATTTTTCACTCACACTTTCTGTTAGACTATGCTTTAAATGAAAAGTTACACACTAAGCCGTTTTCATAGCCGTAAGTCGTTGCGAATGGATGTTGCTGAGTCGCAAAAACACAATAATAAAAAAATTAAATTACTTAATATTAGCTGTTGTCTGTTATTTTTAAATAAATTAAATTTGGCAAGAGTATAGTCGGTGTCTTTGCAAAGAAGACTAAATAGTTATAGCAATAAAAAAACAGATGTGTGAAAAATGGCTAACAATTTTGACGAGGAAAACTAGGACTGTATAAACTAACAGAAAGAAACAAAGTTTATGTATAACGCTGAAGGTTATTGATACACCACAAATCACGTTAGTTGCCGCAACAAAATCTGTTTGAATATGATACTCCGCAAAGTATCTTAGCCGCAAAAGTATTTAGCTTGTGGTAAAGAAATCTTGACTTACATCAAAGTGGTTTGAAAGTAATATAAGTTTCTTTGTAGTAAATATTATAATTTCTTTAACATAAAGCTAGTATTTGAAATGTCATCTATTGTCACCACAAAGATTCCAGGAAAGTTATTTTAACAACACAATTATGTTGCCAGTTATTTACCTTTTTAAATAATTAATTATTTTCGCGACCAATTAATTTTGCAGTGGCTCATTCATATTCACATAAATGTTTTGCTGTGGCGACGAAAGTGTTTTCACTGTGTAGCAGGACAGTTTTATACTTAAGTTTCTGTGTTGTTTTTTCGTTAGTTTTAATAATAAGCAGCCAAGATGTGAACAAATTTAGTGCTGTTGAACAAACACTTTAGCTGAACACGTTCGAATCAATCCAGTTCTTACTCACTTGTCAGTGACAGGGACGAATCCAAGTTAGGGTTCTGAGCGGAAGCCTTATAAAGTAGATCTACCCAATCTCCAAGCCGAAAACGGGGGATCCGGGAGACATGCGTGGAAAACATAGGATTTTAAGGTGTAAAAATTGGCTATTCAAGGGATTATGAACTAAAAAATTTAATATATCGCTGATAATATTTTTAAGGCTAAAATGTGCTTTAAAAGTTAAAACCTTTCTGCTGAAAAAAACTAAATATGTTAATTTTTAAGCTTGTCCTTACACTTTGTTACAAAAGAAAATCGTGTTATCGTAACTGTGTAGTTTGTTGTGTTATCTCTTATATGAAACTTTGGGAAAGGTATGTGATAATTTTTTTTTTCAATATTTTACCTCGTTTACTTGGTTTAATCTTTTGTGTCAGTCAGTCACGGTAGGGGCCGAGATTCTTGTATAACACAACCCCCCCCCCCCCGGTCAGGCCTATAGGATCCGCCCGTGGTCCGTGAAGCTTGCGAAGGCAGACGAAATTTACACGCTTTATTATTAGTCCGGGGTCAACTCTTATTGGAGTATTACGTTAGCGTATGTAAGTAACATATGGGGAAGATGCAACAATTATTGAATTTTTAAGATAAAATATTTGAACACGTTTGGAAAAAAAAAATATTACGATAGGATACTGTGTCCGTTGGGACATGTATGTAAGTCAATAACGAGTTATAAGTTTCCCCTCATCTGTCATCTTGTTACCTTGTCATTTAACACGTCTTAAGGTTATTTGGACCTTAGATTTTTAGGCACGTAAATGGGAAGGCGGTAAGTCGACTCCAATACGTGCGCACCGCTTCTCCTCCAATCACAGAGTTACAAACTAGCGTCCGGAGATTTCGTAGAAAGTGTTATTGAAAGTATGTGAGTGAAGTGAAGATATCTTGGTCAGCACTTACCATCGAGGTGTTTAGCGCTGTTGGGGGTAACTTGACGTGAGTACGGAGCAGCGCCGGAATGAGTGGGCGGGGGAAACGGGAGATGCCCGAGATAAACCCGCCGACCAGCGGTATCGTCCAGCGTTGTAGAAAGCATGTGGTTAAGTTGAACACAGGTCTCTATAATTTTTGTTTTACCATTACGGCCGGTATCTTTTCCATCTACTGCAATATCAGGAAATTATACTTATCACTTTTGGGGATCTGGCAATTACTGTATTTTTTATAAGCGGGTGGTATATTTAAAACTATACTCACACTTAAAGTGCGACTTCTTTTCATAAATAAACGCATGTACAACAAGTTTAGTAGTTTTAACTAATACAAAACACTTATATTACTACGCTACAACACAGCTTATGTGCCGTCTCACCATCCTGTGTTAGCTCAGTATTTTTAAAGTGCGACTTCATAATTTTTTTTCGTAATCCTGAGGAGACGTCTTGCTACAGGATATTATTTCATATTTAGTTTGTATGTCACGAAAAAATAATGGGCCAAGATATCTATTAAAGAAATTCTCGTATAGTATTTATTTCATTTCTTTTTTAACATATCGGCGGTTACAAATTTAGAGATAAACAGTACATTTCATGATTTAAACTTGTTTTGTAACTTATTTCTTTTAGCTTAAAAATCTTCTGTTTGTTTGGTTATCGCATTAAGAATTACTGCGTTTCAAAAATTATTCCGTTATCATATAACTTTGTTTGATATTCACAGCAGTGCTACTGTGTGTTCTGAATACATTAGTCTCTAACAGTAACAGAATAAGCAACGCCTGTTGGTAAAAAAAAAGTTCTCTATTTTCGAGAATCTTCACCAATCTCCCAAAATGTCCTATACTGGAAATATATATTTGCCTATGTGGTGGTGGTTGTGTCACATCGCTAAAGCCGATTTACGGGGAACGCAAAATTTAATTAAGGCTCACCATTAGCAGAGACAAAGGACTTGTAATGATTCAGTTTGCTCTTTGTTAGCGGTTGATGCGCTCAGAAGTTACAACAGCTGTGAACACCTGACAGGTTGGCAGGAATCCCCGCCTTATTGTTGACAGTTGCGGCGAGGGTTTTTCGGAGAACCCAGTTATGCTTCGTGTCAGCATTACCGTGGCTCTAATCCTTTGTCTCGTATGACTGAACCAATTCCATGTCTATCAGCCAGTGGGAATGTTTGCAAGACCAGAATTACCCCTCGGTAGTAAAAGTTATTCGCAGAGAATTTTATGCAAGCACTCCGCCCAGGCGCTGAAGTTTTTATGGGACATTTAAATACACAATGGGACGAAAATTTTTGTTTGCTTTCTTTTTTTTTTAGCTTCGTAACTTTCACTTCTAACGCCACGCTCTCAAGTTTCTACTTTTTTTAGCGATATTAATTTTTTACGCCAAAACGAGAGGAAATATCAAAAATATGTCTGGCAGTTTTTGTTTAAAATTAATTGTCTTCTACCTGTTGGCTGATTTTTTAAAGCTAGTAAATACTATTGTTTTAGCTAATTGTGTAATAACATTTATGGTTTAGAAACTTTTTAGATGAAACCGTATAATTTCTTGCTTTGAAAAAATTATCTGTAACGGCAAAACCCATTTTAAATAAAACTGCCATACAGATTTTTTATATCGGCTCTCGTTTAATTTTAAAAGACTAGCTCTCACCAAAACAGTAGAAACTAAAAGCATGGCCATAAATGTATTGTCTGTTGTTCATAATGCTGTAACATTCTCTTTGTTGGATTAACTTTAGACATATTCTAGCGTTTTTGAGTATTTATAAAACGGATATTCTAAATGATTCAAGTGCCAAAATACACAGAATTCAGTTAGTTATATTAAAATGAACTATGTACCGGTGCCTATTTAAGAGCTAAGTCCCAATGACTGTCTTAATAGTTTTTATGATTGGTGAAAGATTGCACGTCCCATATGTATGCATACTCTTGCATCGCTGTTTTTCCCTTTTGCTCAAAAACATTTTTTGGAACTTAGATCATTTAGAATTTCCCCTCTACGCGTATTTATGTAGAAATTTTTTTATATTGCAATATAGGCCACGTGTATATTTAGGAAGTAATTTTCTCCAATATATATATATATATATATATATATATATATATATATATATATATATATATATATATATATATATATATATATATATATATATATATACTGTTGATAACAGGCAAATATTCTGCTTACGATTAGTTACTTTATACACACAATTAATTATAGCTTTTTTACTTAATTAGCGTAACCACTACGATTACGTGAGAATGTTAAGGGCCTCGCCTACCACGCGTTAAAAAAGCGTTGCAGCGTGTTCGTAAATACGTTCTTTAATAAAAATGTCAACATAGGCCTATGCCCATCGTGCTAATGTACGAAAAGAAAATACACTTCAAACGACGACGGAAGGATGGCTTCAAAGCATCACGTTGATTAGAAGAATCATTTCGGAGGCCCTCAAAATGGTTATAAAGAGTTTTTTTCAACCAGTTGTATCAAACACACTACTCACGGGATTCTAGAAGCATACAATGGACTATGATTATTAAAACTTTTCACCAACAAAAAGACATGGCCACCACTGAAAGTGTCAGTCAGGCGAATGGTCTACGATACCACTGAACGCCGTTTCAGTGCCTTGCGCTAGAGGTGATACCATACCATATGAGTCGGTCAACATCGCCCTTGGCGCCGTGCCTCGCTCACACAAACACACGTCCAGTAGGCGGGCGCCTTAATGACTTAAAACTCCATTAATACGTGTCTGATTTTTAACATCTTGTCACGCAAGTGGGCCAGGGTTTATACACAACCATGCGAATCACACAACTCAGCTACCTTACTGTTAAACAGCAACGTTAAAAAACATTTTTGAGAAGAAGGCATGACAAACATAACAGCCTGAACCGTTTTTGTGGGTCTTTGCGAGTAAATGTCGTCAAATTGCATAAAAACCCCAGAGTAAAACCACAAGCAAAAAAAGATAAACTTCCGGTACAAGCTGTTATCAACAAACCCATGATACACAAAAATTCCGAAATGGAATGTAACCGTATCTGGAAAACTACGCGAAAATTGTAATACAAATATAACACTAACAATGCAAATTAATTCCGGAGTAACATAAAGATTTTGTATGATGCAATAGGTTGCAAAAATAAAAGTAATAATAAAATAACACCCAATAAACGGCGACAGAATTACATATGGTCATAATGACAACACAAATGACAAGAGACGCAACACTGAGAAAACGTAAGAAATATAGCAGGTTTCCTTCGACGACAACACATACGACTTTTACATACATTCCTTTCGTGTATTTCAAATCAATATGTTTTAAGTTAAAATTTCAGAAATCGCAGCGGACCTTGGTATTCGGGCACGTGAATAAGTAATAGGTGCAAGTGCAGTCATTGCCTGCAGTCTTGAATTTAGAGTTTTCACTCGCTGCCATTGTGGTATTGTGGCTGCCATCTTAATTTTTTTCTTTCCGTAACCATAACGCTAACAATTTTGCTGGATCTATTATATTGAACACTGATAATTAAAATTTCCTTAATGCCAAATATAAATTATGCCTATGTAATTATTCAGGGGATATATAAAATCCTTTATACATATTTCGTCGCCATTTTATTTTGATTTTTTCGTTTAACTGCCTTCACGAGTATTTATGCAGGAAAAAAAATATATTTTTTTAAAATGTTTTAATAATAGAATAATAGCAAGTTAAATATTTGGAGACAGCAATACAATCCAGACATGGATCAGAAATGTACGATACATCTTTTTCGTATTCTGAAGAACTAGTGTTAGCCATTTCAAATTTGGAAGACTTCAGAAATTACAAACAAAAATAAGAACAAATTTAAACACCTAGGAACTTCATTCCGATTTGCAGCTGGATCTCATCGTTTTAAAATACACTGAAAGAATGTAGAAGAGTCACACATCTGCAGCTAAACAAGGAACGTTTGACATGTTACGTGGCTGCTCACTGGCACTGCAGCCAATGTAGGGACAGCAGGCGCTCATGTGTGCATGTACAATATTGTTGAATTTCGCCTGCCGTCGACGTACCAACTAAATATTACTGTCCCTACATTTTAGGTTCAGTCCCTCCCATGAGGATATCGTAAAACCGGATAACTTTTAGCGTTTGGGGTGACCTTGTACACTCGAAATGTTGGTATTAATTAATTATATTGAAGAAAGTTTCAAACGTAAGCTAAATGGATCAAAGGAATTTTTCTAACATTTTGCTTAATGTATATGTGTCACCCAAATGATCCAATATACCCTTCAAAGGGCTAAAAGTAACCCCGGTTTGAGGTTACATGTTTTACCTAAATATATGCCACAGCCTAGCCTCCAAGAACACATATGAGCTGAAGAATTCAGCAGCTGCTCATTAGCTGCTCTCTGACACTGGCATCGGCAGCGTACTGGCTAATAGACTTTCAGACGGTGTCAAATAATTCAAATGTCAACTGCGAAAGTTATACGAGCTGACAGGAGTCGCAATTCCATCTTGCGTTTAAAAGAAATCGCAACTTTTTTAGGTCTCTTGAAATTTTTTTAAATGCAGAGAGAGTTAAACACGGATGAAATCAATTTCTGTCATTAAATTCATCAAGTAATGATTATGATTATGTGTTTGTTATAAAAACAAATTTTCATATTATCCTCATAGTCCCTCGTAAAGAGATAATTATATGCTTATATGCAAATTACTTTGTGTATTCAATTCTGCATGTATGCAATTTTATACGTAGACATGAATCTGCATTATGATACTCGTCACAGCGGTTAGTCAAATAAACTATTTTCCTGTAACGCAAATTAAAATGTGGAGTATGTACACACTATAGCACCCTAGAGGAAAGATGGCTAGTATTGCTAATGAATGCTGATTCCGTCTTATCACTCAAGCGATCGCACGCAAGCACTTGAACTCTCTTATGCAACAAAATTAATTTAACCGCTATACAGAAGCTTGCTCGTGTTAATTTTCAACTAAATGTGTTAATTTGTTTATGTGTTTAAGAGTTGTTCCTATTTTCGTTTCTGTTCATGTAGCTGTAACGAAGCTCACTCACGTGGCAAGATTAAACAATTTCGTAGAGAATAATTTGTTTTAACATACTAAATATAAAGCTGGTTTGATAATTGTGGTAGTATAAATTTGATTAAAATTAGTTCTGAAGTTATCCAAACATGATATAATATTATCATGTCTGCCTATGTAGTGCACTTTTACCAAAAATATATTCATGCAATGGTATAACCTACATTAATCATAGCTTGGACGGTAAAGTAACAAGTTTTTAAAATATGTTACATTCTAGCTAGTAGTTATCAAATTATGACATAAATTACTGGTGTTAAAAAAGTATTCCGTAGTTGGAGAGATCGTAGCATGTATGTGTTCATAGCTCCTCAGGTATGCATTTCGGAACCCGTGTTTACTGGACAATTCATTCTTGTTTCGTCTATACTTCTCCGAATATGGAATAATTTTTACTTAACAACGTTTATGTTTATTTATGCTGAACTTGGCTTCACTGATTGCTGCACTACTACTATTATAAAACATGATACATTCAAATCTTAGGTTATGAACTGTCAAAGCACAAATACTGGTTTCAATCAGTCCGGTATTACTTGAAATACAAGAGAAAACTTTGTTTATTTCAAACGCTATGTTACAAAATGGCCGACCAAGTCTACAGCAAAAGTCCGTTTATAATTTAACGCCTATATAATGAACTGTCAATGTAAATAACTTGGTTTGAATATGTCAAAAAGATCCTGAGATAAAGCACAACGCCTAAAATTATCACACGGCCGTTATTTTGGAAATATTCCAATTTAAGGTTTTATTACTAACTCTAGAAATGCACAGCGTGTTTTAATTAACAATTGTGGCAATTATCAATTGGTACTGGAAATATATTTTTATATGCTCTGTCAAAGCACTGGGTTACTGGTAGGCGATCATATTAGTGCAATATTACTAGGGACCTGAAAAATTCGCGTATCCTTTTAGGCACAAGCTAGAATTTCAGCAACTGTATGTTCGCGTCACATTCACAATTAGTCCTGTTATTATTTGACACCTCGTGTAAGTCTCTGAGCCAAACATATCAATGTAACTAAATGCAGGCCCATGTCACCGTGTCAGCGAGCAGCTAATGAACAGCTGCTGTGTGCTTGAGTGCTCATATATTCTTGGAGGCTAGCCTGCAAGTCAGTGATTGCGCGAATTTTTCTGATCTACACAGCCTTTCCCATTAGGCCACTAGACAAGTTCGTCTTCATAAACATAGGGATGACAACCTAGCCGATGACATATTTCTGGGCGGTTTTAAAATAAACTCATGTCATGATACTGGACACTTCCACCAAGAGAGTATTTCTTTTGTAGGACGTACTATATGTAGGCCTACTACGATCTCATCAGAAAGCTATATACAATATGTAAGCCAAAAATGTAGTACATAATTATAGGGTTACCAATCTTATTTTTTGTATGTAGTCGGACAGTTATAAAGTGGTTTTCTGTGTATCTTGTACAGTTCTTTATGGTTACGATTTTTTGGCCACAAGACTTTTGCATCGTTCGGTTTCAATCTCTTACGGGCACATCTGCAGCTCTGCATCATGGACAACAAGTTTATGTTTTAACTCTTACGTGGTTTGGGGTATTACTAGGACATCATGGACGTGTGGTGTCACAATAACGCTATTCTGATTGGTGCAGTCAAATAACAGCCGTGTCTCTACAAAGACACGCTGCCAATCACCAAGAAGCAAGAGTTACCGATGTGCACGTGGAATGCACAGAAACAAAATACTATATATGTTTTCACGACAACACGTGGCTCAAGTTGTAACTAAGGACGTGCCAAATACGCGTTATTTCCTAAAAGCCGACTAGACTCCAAACGGCTTTAGGCCAGTCTGACGTCTCCCTTTAGTCGACAATGTCGGTGCCTGTCGCTGGGAATGCTTCTATGGAATACCCCAAAGAGGCCGCCTACCCGAGAGTGAGAGGCTTAAAAGCGACGGAGCAGTAAGGTTGACCTTGAAGTGCGCATCAAATGCCGCGTCGCCTCAACGAGCCAAGCGCTGAACTAGCGTGCAATGTTCCCGCCGAACGGTTTTTACTATGGGACATTAAGCGGTGACCATATAATTTTATTGGTGGAAAGTCTGCAAATAAGTACAGTGCAGGTCGAAATCTGAGTTTCACATAGAACATCCCCTTTGTACATTTTGAAGTACGGCAGTCTAAAATGACCGTTTTTAGCCATGTTGGTGGGCTTAAAATCAGTGACTTTAATGAGCATGGTGTCTTAACAGTGAGGTTTCGACCTTGTCAGAAGTTTGTTTTCTTTTCGTATGTTGGCACAATGGGTACACGTGGAATATTTTCGTAGAAAATACCTGTTTACGAACAAACTGCACATTTTTTTTAAGCGTGGGGTAGGCGGCGCCATAAAGGGGCATCGCCACCACGTGTTAAAAATTCGTTGCAGTGTGTTCGTAAATATGTACTTTTTCTTTACGAAACTGTTTTACGTATGCACATTGTGTCAACGTACGAATATGAAATACACTTCAAACTACGACTGAAGTGTCGATTAGAAATATCATTTCTGATCCCCTCAAAATGGCTAAAACAGCTTTTCAACGTGTTATATCTGAAAAAACTAGTTACAGGATTCGTATGAAACTACCGTAGAAGCATACAATGGCCTTTGTTTAAAACATACCACCAATAAAAATATGGGTTCAACTCTGTAAGTGTCACTCAAGCAAGAAGGAACAGATTTACCATTAGGCCTACTATAGGCCCGGGCCTAGGGCGCAATTTCACAAGGGCGCACAATTATCGAGGAGAATCTGTGAGGAATTTCCCAATCATAGTTTTTAATAGTGGCGATGCGGCTACGAGCAGGAAACAATTTTTAAATGGCTTTACTTTTAGCATTGTTTACTTACGCTGTGTCTGTTAGTTCCATCCGCCCTATGGCCAATCCAGCTATTTATTTTGAAATATCTGTGTAGCAATTAAGCAGAATTATAAAGTTTTATTAGAGAAGTAGGAAATCGTTTTGATGAGTTCGTAAATAAGTTGGGAAATTTAATTTATGTAATTCCGTATGCTAACTCAAACTGAGTCTAGTAACATTTTACGTAACGAAGTGTAGCACAAGTACAGAGAATGATCTAAAACACCGACACAGCAACTCAAATAAAAGAAAAAAAATCTCTTGAGGATGCGTTCGGTTAAGATTAGCAGTGCAGTGTGTGGATTCAACGAGGGGTATGGCGGAAACAACGACTGTATACGGAGACTTCTGTCACACATTTCGCGTGTGATATTTAAGGTCACACTTGGTTGTTTTTTCACATTGGTGCAAAAATTACTCACCTTTTTTTTAAAAGGAATTCTTTTAAAAAATTCGAGACTCAGAGCAGTCATACGATGCATAAATCTACGATAGGGTTCTGCAAACGTTCGTATGATATTATTTGGCTTGATTTTGCTCATTTGCATTTTTAAATATTGGCGGTACTTTGGGTGCAAAATCTGAAACAACTATTATGTTTATTGCCACCAAAAATTATGTACGAACTATAGTAAATTTTTGACAAACCAATATACAGTTGCATTCGATATGAAAACTGTCTTTATTTACAAAATATTATCAAAATCACTGTAAACCTATGGCCGGTTCACAGTGGTTCATGATATAGTCTATCTAAGTAACGAAGGTCATTTTGAGACAGTTGCCTTTGTTAGATAGATGGCCGCAAACATTACTGTGATAAACCATATTGGTTCATGATAACAATGGTCGTTACAAGGAACCCCTATTTTTAGCAAAAATAATTTTACCCCAGTTTGTGTGCACATTTTCAATTCAGCTTCGTGGTTATTGGCAGTGTCTTTGTGAAGTGTCGTCTGCCTTTTGACTGTGCCAATCACAAAATAGTTAATGCAATGCCTCACGTCTGTTATTTGCCGGTAGAATCACAAGGCTCGTGACAGTTAAAATATCCAATCACTGACCACGAAATAGAACTGCAAATGTTCACTTACTGCACCGAAGCAAAGTGGAGCAAAGTTGTCTTCGCGAAAAACAGGGGTCCCTAGTTAATACAGGTGAGCATAATCCTTTTTTGGAATATAACTGCGAAGATATGGCGTTCGTAACTGAGACTAGTTTAATTGAATTTGCTTGCACCTCACTATGCTGACAGGCCATGTCACATATTCCCACTCGTTCCGTGATCCTAACTGTACTTTGTATTTTCGTAATGAGTCTGATAAACCGAAAGCAGTTCGTAATTAATATGGATGCGTCTGTATATGTGATCAGTTATTAAAGTAAATATTTTGAATGAGTAAAGTGGCAAAAAAATGTAACTTGTGACACGGTGCAAGTCCTCTATTTGGCTTCAACGCTGATTATAAAGAATGTTGCTGTGTTTTTAACGGAATTCATAGTTAACTTATAAACAAATACTCCTTAAACGATGTGTATAATACGGAAAAACAGTAAATACTGTAGTACACATAAATTTCTTATAGTAATTCTTTCTGTAACAGCTATGCCTATCGGAAATGTTATATGATATTAACAGTTCCGAATTTTGATGCTGGGGACACATGCGGTCTTTGAATGATTCTGGCAGTGGGTAAGTATTAAAAACTAAACCAATTTTTTTCTGGACGTACGCCATTGCAACTGAATGCAGCCGTGTTGCAGAAAAACGCACTCAATAAAAATAAAAGCAAACAAATAAAAGCCAGTATTAGCCGCTGTAAACAAATATTTATTATACAGAACATACAGACAATTCCGGAAACAAAATATAGTCATATTCCGAAAGACAGCATGAATACAAACAAAAATAGAACCACACCACATAACGATGGTGTATCGGCAAAAACTCGTAAGCCACATTGCAGCATTTTAACATAATTATTTTTTCTTTACTAACTAATTAGTGAATATTGTTAGAAAACTCACATCAATTCTTGTGTGGTTGTGCAAGTGGACTACATAGTTCGACAAATTGATAAGTAGTTAATTTAAGCATTAAAATGTTTTATTTAAATATAATCATATGTGGGTTACTACCTTCTGCCAAAACACTATCGATAGGCCTATGTTAATTTCAGGACGGAATATAGTCGTATGGAGAAAGACGAAAAAAATTACAAATTTCGGTAAATGTGTGTAATTTACATTTGCGTTAAAACTATCTACGAGTATATTATAACACTATAAAATTTTAAAAAATAGTTAAAAGAAGATTATCAGAATACTTGCAGTGCTAAATCTTCTGTTAACCCTTATGTTTAACAGAGGTTGGTGAAACCGGGCCATAGCCAATTATTTTTTCACCTCACCAGGCATGCCACTACCCGAGGCTTAACAGACTCATCAATCATAATTCTGCCAACAAGAGAAAGCAAATAAAAAAAAAATTTTCTGAACGGGATTCAGCTACGGACAGAATGATTTATAGCGGTAGGTAAAATATAAAAAGCATCAGCCACTATTATATTTCGTAAATATGGAGGTGAAAGAACTACTTTTACCTTCGTATCGATATCAAATTATTCAAGAAAATTTCAAGTTTTTACTTTGTTTGAAGTTGAGAAATAAGTTCCTTAAGTATAGTATCTGATAACGCACGTAATCGTGTTGTACTTAAATTATGAGACTGCAATTATCTAATAACAAGCTGGGGTGGGGGGAGAGGGAGCCAGGCGTTGAAGATTATAAATACCACATAATTTTGTCAAACTCACAAAGTAAAACTGACGTAATTAACGACTTCGTACGCAACTGAAAGTAACTAGCCAGTTTGTACGATGTCCGGCAGAAACGTTATTAATATATAAAAAACTACATATATAAAATAACCAATCGGCCGTTGCAAATTGGTACACTTTGGGCGTATGGAACACACACATGTTTTTGTTCCGTTCTTGCTTTACACTACAAATCAGAATTAGTGAACATTCACTCATAGATTTTGGATTGAGCAGTTTTAACTAATTGAATTAATTAAAAACGCTGTCAAATCTTTGAATATTCACTAATTCCGACGTATAGTGTCCAAAAGCGAATCAGTAAATACTCACTGATTTTTAATGGTTTTCTAGTAATTGAATTGCTGAACCTGCTTCAACTGGACGCTGTGAAAATCACTGGCAAGTATGTTAATATTCATAAATTTTGATTTAACTTTATTTCCACACTTTTCTTACATAAGTGTTGTTTTAAATTGCATTAAAACGTATTAATTTGAATTCAACAATTAACTACAACAAATACTGCAGGATTATTTTTGAATCACATATTTTCGATTGTCAGTTGACCACGACAGCAGTATGACGTCACCCTGCTAAAATAGGGGCTGTTGGATGTGTGGACAGCAACTCAGTAGCTAGGTAACTCAGCGGCGTTAGCCTGGATATTAAAACGAAAAAACGACACCAACTTTAGAGACAAGTCGTAATCAAGCATTACAGAAACCAAGCGTGTGCTTCAGACATCGCGTTTAGCAGAATATCTAACATATATAAAATAATAAAAAATATGTAGGCCTATCACATTTTTTGTTCCCGCCGTCGTAAAAACCTGAGCATCATTATAGGCGTTCATAAAATCTTGTTGATCGACGAAACATGCACTGAATGAGATAACCTACACTAATTCAGCACGTGATCTTACGAAAATGTCTCAAGTCAGTGTTATGGATGCCTTAACTTGATCCTTTTCTTCTACATTCCGGAGTAGTAATGTCTTTTTTTTCCTTTCCTCCGACAGGCTTGTTGGATGCAAGCTTACAGTCTCTTTTAGAAGGCCGCTGTCTTCTGTGTAGCAACCTTGTATACAAGGGTCTTTTTAAGAGTCATTTTGACCTTAGCTTTTTTCTTTTGAGGAACGGAAACGGGGAAAGCGATAACTTGACTGCAATACGTTTGTTAAACACCGCTGCGCCTTTGAGCACAGAGTGCTAAGCAAGCGTGCAGTGTTTTCGTAGAAGTGTATTTCAATTGGACTTAAAGTGGTGACCGTAGATATATTATTTTGCGTGTAGAAAGTATGTGAAACTCCAACGCAGGTCTTTATAATTTGGTTTTATGATTACGGCTGGTATTTCCCCAGCTACGGCAATGTCAAAAAGCCTTTTTTTTCACATTTTAGGAGCTGACTATCATGTTTTTAATAAGTGGACGGTATTTTTAAAACGACAGAGACGTAATTCGAAGTGTTTTTTTTTCTCGAAGATAAACAGATTTGAAACTAATTCGTAGTGTTTCTGCTCTTCAAAGATAGACAGATTTGAAACACGTTTAATAGTTACGCATGACCAAAACATTTCGTACCACGGTACAGCACAGTTCAAGCTCGAGGTGCAACTAACTCTTAAGAGGGCATGGTACATAATTCAACGCTAAAAGCATTAATATATAACTGTATGTTTCTTGAAGCCAATTTGCGAAAATTAAACAATATCAATCCTAGACAATAGTTTTAGTCAACTTTATAAACAAAATTGTTCACAGTGTTACGAACTCCTGAGGCACAATCTCTGAAGCCGGAACCTCGTGCATTTAACTGCGGCGCAAGAGATCACGCGTAACGAATTAGTAATTCTGGATAGATATTTACTCATAAAGTTGGCAAAGACCATAATCTAGGATTGTCATTGATTATTTGACCCATATTGGCTTCGAAGAAAGCGTAGAAATACATTGATGTTTTCAGCGTTTATTTATCTACCACACACTCTTAAGGGACTTCCCTGGATAGATGTGTTTGTGTGTGTGTGTGAGGCGTAAGTCGTAAAAGCGCCTTTGTCGGACAATGTAATGCATTATCGCCTCTCCGCGCAAGCCACTCAGCTGACGTGCAGTACTTTACTACTATTATTTTACCTATGGGACTTAAAGAAGTGACCACATTATTTTATTTGTTGGCAGCATAGTTCAATGTCTAGCGCTTGTTTACATTGTAGTGTTTTTTGATTCTGGTACTAATTTGCCAGATACGTCAGTCAGGAAAAGCCGTTTTTGGCCAACTTTTAACGGCCTAAAAATAATATTTCTAATAAACGAGCCACATTTTTAAAACTCTAGTGACGTAGTATGAAGTGTGTGTTTTTTCGTAGATATAAAATATGATAAACGTTAAGTACTTTCGCAAAAAAAAAACAGTCGTAACTCGCTGCGCCGCTTTTGAGGCACAGTTATGGAGGCCTCTTAAATGTCCCGCCCACCCGCGCGTTAGAGACATCGTCACAACGAGAAATTACTGAAATAAAGTGCGAGATTCTTGCCAATCCTGTTTTACTACGAGACTTCGAGCAGTGACCATAATATTTTGCTGGTGGAAAGTGTGAAGCAAAGTTCAGTACGGGTTTACATTTGGGTTTCACATACATCAGGTAATTAAATATTGATGTACGGCAGTCAGAAAAGGCCGTTTTAATCCATGCTCTAGGGTTTGAAAACAGTGTTTTAAAGAGCAAGGTGTCTGAACTATGACATTCGGGCCTTGTCCGAAGAATGGTACATTTTCGTAAATTGACAAAACAGGCACGTGTGGAATAGTTTCGTAATTAAAAGTATTTACGAGAGCACTGCAAGTATTTGAAGCGCGCGGTAGGCGGCACCCTCTGTAACACTTTGAGATCTTCAACGACA
Source organism: Medauroidea extradentata (assembly GCA_003012365.1). Lineage (NCBI taxonomy): Eukaryota > Metazoa > Arthropoda > Insecta > Phasmatodea > Phasmatidae > Medauroidea > Medauroidea extradentata. Next base: position 39,371 of record PNEQ01041081.1, read on the forward strand.
CAAAAAGAAAACAGTTTTGTAGCGACTACACAATACTTTCTCAATAAAAACCCTAGCTAATAATTTTGTACTGAACACCAAACATTTTGCAGTGTCCGCGAGAATTATTGTTGGTAAGTTTATTAATTTATTATCACCACCAAACAGCTTAATGAACACTGCGTAATATTATCTTAGGGTTGCCAACTTTCTCATCTTTGCCATAAGGGACAGTTCAGAGCATAATGGTATGGCAGAAAATATTATTTGCATGTAGGTTGAAAATTCAACAGTTGACTTTTTTTTCCATTCAGGTAGTAATTATTCAACATTCTGGGACCATACATTCATTGCGGTTTCTAAAAATTCTGAAATACGGCGCCCCGTTTAATGTTCATACGGGATAATTCAATTAGCCCTAGGATACGAGAAATCCCACACAAAACGGCACTGTTGGCAACCCTATATTATGTATTCACCACATAAATGCTTGGTAGTAACTAAATTGGCATAAAATATTGTAGCCACTACAAAACAGTTTATTTCTGTGCATTAACTGACTTGTGGCCCTAACATCCTGCTAGAGGTGTCTATGATAAAGGACGAGAACAAGACTCATGCGCACTTAGAGAGCATCCCTTCAGCGTCCTTGTTTAGCTTACTTTCGTCTAGGAAAGTGAAGCTTACTAGATCCTGCGTCTTCTTGTATAGGCCTATATGCACGTCCCCTCCCAATAACAATAGAATTCTTAAATCCGTGTGCCGAATTTCATAAAACTAGGTGCACATATAAAACTTACTAACACGACTTCTGTTTTGTGTATTTAGTTTATATCATGTTCTTATTTTCAAAACAACGGTCACTTTGACATTAAAATTTCACTAGATATCTAAAGAGCCACGTTTAAGGAAATCATTCAAACTCGGTACACGTAAATATTCTACTATGTTAACTTGTACAATATGGCATGTATAAGGAAATATTTTCCAGAATTTCATCTAACTTGGTACACGTATAGGATAATCAGAACATTTACCGTGTCATACCTTAATATCGTGATGAACCGCGCTGCGGGCTTCACAATATTGGGAAGTATCTGTACACGAAGTTCACTAGGTCACCAACAGGGAGCAGGCATGTGTACGTAGTTTCTGCAGTAAGTGACTAATGTTTGAAAAAATATCGCAATTTAAATATTTAACGTTTTTATTTACTGTCGAATCCTTGGTATCACGAAGTAGGTTAGGTTTGCCATATTTATTAGTAATTTACCTCGACCCATGTTTGATTTTTTTATTTTCCTTTCATATTTTTTATACTGGCTGCCATTTCAAAATTTTCCGAACATACGAAACTTCAGAAGAATCATATTTAAGATTTTTAAAAATATTGTTACACATACAGTTTCAGTTATTAAGTTGACTTGACTTTTATGTTATTTTTTGTTCATACCGTATTTGTACTCATAATGGCGGTAGTTTAAAATATTTAGTTTACACAAGATATCTAAGGAACCAATTTTTCAGAACGAAGTTTATTTCATGCTCGGTATACATATAAAACTTATCAAGGTGACTGTTTAATTTTTTTTCTCGTCATTTCTTAATGTCGGCCATTTATGCATTTTGTGATCACACAAGATACCTGAGGAAGCATTTTCAGAATTTAATCAAAGTAATTACTCATATAGTACATAGTACTGTGACATAACGTTTATGTACTTTATTCATTTTCACACACAGTCGTGGAATTTGAAGATTCCTTTATAACATGGAATTGGGTACTCAATAAACCATTTATCAGAATTCCGCCTATTGCGGTATTACGTAGACTCTAATACAGCGGTTACGGTTTCCAATATTTTGTTCATTGTTTTCATAAACTATTTGAACTGCGAATTTTCTTAGATCACATTATATAACTGAGGGACTTTATCCAAAGTTTCTTCAAACTGGTAAGAGGAAACACGATTTTATAAAATGTGTTCGTATATGTTTTTAAGAAATTTATTTCACCCAATGTTGAGGATTTGACGACATGAATACATAATTTTAATATACGTATGTCAAGAACTACAGGGCTATTAGGATGCAAACTTTAATATTTATACACCCTAGACTCAGCATAACTAGTATTTTATTGATGTAGGTCCACCGTGTCAGAAGATAGCACGAGAATAAATTAATATGTTTTTGTTTGACATTTCTAGACTTACGTAAATGACTTTTACTTTTGCTGTTGACTTGAACCAACGCTGAGGAAAGTTGGCTCGTTTGTTATACTGGTAAATTCTTGTTTCTATTTTCATGATAGTTTTCTTACTAACCGTAATTATTTCCCGTATTCACAGCAAAATCGACAAAAACTTCCTGATTTGATGCCTCTGATATCAATATTACATTCTAAATCTGAATTAGTGAATATTCACTGAATTACGCTGATGGATTGAGCATTTTCAACAATTTGAATTTGTGAAAAGAGTGACTGTATAATTAGTGAAAATTCACTGCTTTCCTTTAAGAGTACCCACATCTCACAAGTGAATCAGTGAATATTAACCAATTATTTTTCAGTTGCTTTCAATAAACAGTTGTCACTTATTGAATGAGTGAAAAGTTACAGGAAAATCTGTGGACATTCACTAATTAACTTGTGGAATGTTGGGACATACTGTCGGAATCAGTTAATAGTTGTCGATTTCACAATGGTTTCTCACTGATTCTATTTGTTGAAACTGCTCCATCCATAGGCGTGAATGAGTGAATATTCGCTAGTTCAGATTTAGAGTGTACCCCATCTAATCCTCAAACGGTCTCTACGACTCTGAGGTATGTAGGAGTTACGTAGGCTCTAAACTGATGACTGCCTTCACAAAACGGCTATGTAACCCATATCGTTAAGGGTTACATCGACTTAGGGTGCTAATATTAAAATTAAATGTTTTGCCTTTTAGGATTAAAAATCATTAAATCGCAAAACATCGTAAATATGAACATGTATCCGTTATCTATTTGTTAATTTTCAACCCATCTGTTTATACTCTTAGAAGATGTTACCAACATAAGCATATAACACTTTCTTACTATAATGTCTAGTAGAATTATAACATAAATTAACTTTTCATGACTCAAAACGACGGATGTGTGTACTAAAATATTTGCTTTAAATGTTACAATAAACGTCGTTTATGTAAATCATTTAGGATGTTCAAGTATTTATTTTCAAAGTGGCAGCCACGTAGATATGTTTCTTGTTAGTTGAGTCCTACCTGCCGAAACATTGGACAGATATCCAACCAAGCTTGTGCGGTGTATAGCTTACATTTATATTACCATTGCTAATAAAATAGAGAAAGGATTTCTGGTTACCTCGGGTAAAATTTATGACTTTGTTATTATGGCCGGCATTTCCCGTTTCAAATGATGTCACTGTTAACAGTTCATTACATCCATCTCACCCACTATAACAGCATTTCAAAAAGTTCTAAAAACTGTATACATCATCACTGAGGAATATACAGGCTGTTGCAAATTTGTATGGCAATATCTTTGAGCAACAGTCCTAGCGCCTATAAAATACGAGGAAATGTGAGCATATGTCCACAAAATATACAATTTGTGCACTACAGTTCACAATAAATGATATATGGTGCATATATTGCGGGATGGATCGTGCCGTTGTTGATATTATTGGCAAATACATACCAGACGAGACGTATTTAATTAGACGATAGGCCGGGTCAGATTTAGCATTCCACATAATAATGATCCATGCCATGCGTATTTTTTTTCCTAGACGTGAGGATTGGCTGTCCAAAATATTGACATAAAATTTTGCATCATACTGTACATTTACGTGATTAGGGATTTTGATTATCTAGTTAATTTTTTTCCTTTCAGCTTATCTGTATTTCTTAAAAATTATTTAAGAAAAATATAGCAATATAAGTTGTTAAAAGTTTACCGTACTTAGTTGCAAACACGTAAAGACCGCAACGAAGATAATTTTTATAATTTTTTTTAGGCAAGATGCTATTTAGAAGTGCTCGTTTACCGGGAACAGCCTGTAGCAACCCCGATAACTTCTCGATATATAAGTGAAATGTAACATCGCTGTTACTGTTTTTTTTTTAAGTTCCCATACAGAAAATTAAAAAAAAAAAAAATCCCGAAACAGTGATATGTTGTACACACACGTGGATTATATTAAGAGGTGCTTACGAAGCCTTTCTCGATCTACTCGATAGGGTAGACGTAACTCTAAAACTGTCGGGAACATCGGGCGAGTAGAGTCTAGTGGTGTCGAGGCCGCGGTGGCCGAATGGTCAGAGCATTCGCCTACCGCCAAGGCGAGCCAGGTTCGATTCCCAGCGGGTGTCAGTCCCCAGATTTTCGCATGTGGGAATCGTGCCGGATGATGTCGATGGTCGGCAGGTTTTCTCGGGCATCTCCCGTTTCCCACGCCCTTTCATTCCCGTGCTGCTCCATACTCACGTAACCCCTCACCGACAGCTAAGCCTCGTTGTTGAGCGCTGATCAAAATCTCTCACTCACTCTCTCTAGTGGTGTCCGGAATCTCTAATTATTCAACTTAATTTCTTAGCCGGATTTACAACGTAATTTATATGCATTGTAAATTTTTTCATGAAAGCGCGCGTAAAGAGTAAGTAAACATAGATTTCTACGTAAATGCACAAAAGAAAATATGTTGTAAGGCTCTTCTGTGCATGTTCAACAAAGAAGACGATTCGAAATTTAGTATTATTGTTGAACGAGAAGCTCGGAAGAGATTATAAAGTAAAAATTGCTAGGCCTTCTGAACATATAAATCTGGAACATTTTATGTTTATTCGCATATAGTTACCTCTATATCAAGGCATAAAGCTGCGGTTAGGTGTCAGAGTACTTTAACTTCGCAATGCCTTACTCAAACAGAAATTTTTGGCGGTTAACTCTAGCATTTTTGTACTGTATAATTTACCTGTACGAAGTTGTAATGCATATTGGCCTACGTACATTGTACTAGTACAAAAGGTTATTCCGCTACATCCGAACGTTGTAACAATGCAAGTCTGCCAGATCGGTGACTGAAATATACCGCATATGCAGATTTCGTCGCTTTTATTAATAGGCTGCCAATATAACTACTCTTCGAATTTATTGACGCTCGGTAAAAACCGTTAAACATCTAACTGCTGAGCAAATTCGATTGCGTGACCATACTACCGAGTAGACTATACCTACTAAGTTTCCGTAAACGACTAAGGTGGCCACTTAGCGGTACGAAGAACTTCGGCCGTTACAAATTGTTCGAAATCTTTAGGCGTGCGTAAAATCTGCTAAGGAATAGGATTTAAAGAATGTTTCACATTTATGCACATATTTCAGATCGACCATGTGTATGTTAAGTTTATTTTTACCCTGCCGAAAATGGGTGTTTTTGTGGTTCTTTTTAGGTATGAACGTCTTGGAGCAATAATTTTTTTTAAGTGCAGGAAGGTATAATTCACATATATTTTTAACATAACATCATTAAATTTTAGCTATGTCAGTTCTGCGACCTCGGCAGTTGACAGAACATGTTCAGAGGCGGTGTGCAGAGTGGTTCGTGGTGGATGGAGTAAGGGGAAGAGTTTGAAAAAAGTTCGATGAAATGACGAGGTCGTATATGTGACCTTTTCCACACTGAATGTCTCATTGAGGTGAGATGTCGGAGAGATAGACTAACTGCACGCCACTTAATTGACTTGCACATAGAGACTAGGGAGATTCACGACGCGCGTACTATGTCGCCCTTACCGCTTCCACACTTCCGTCTTTAGGGCACGGTCTACAGCAATTTTCATTGTCATGTTTTATTTTTATATTTTTTTACCTGATACCTTTTACTTATTGCACACTTTAACTGTGACTTAAATTTGTTGTAAGGAAATTTTTCTATCTGTCATAGTTTTTGCGTGCTGACTCGTAAACGTCAAAAGTCGCGTTTTACTGTTTTATGTACACCACTTATACCAAGCGACATACCAAACTGAAAAAAAAAAAAAATAATATAGATGTTGTAGACTGCAGGGTCTCATGTATAAAAATGTTTTTGTATTGAAAAAATAAATTGCTGAAATTTAAAATTAAATTTAAAAGTTTCAAGAATTTTTTTAAAATACAAAACCAAATTACGTAAAAACTATGACCAATAAAAATATTTCATAAGAGCCTAAAATATTCGCAATTTATGTCTTAAATAACAAAATAGATATCTGGTACAAATATAAAAAAAAATTACGTGGCACATGTATAAACTTCTTAAGGGTTACCAAGTTGTCACATCTTCACTAACTTTCTTAGTTTTTGATTACTAACCTTCCGGAGGCGTCAATTTTTTCTATGGATGGTCACAGGTATTATATAAGCAACAGTAATCGAGCAATGGTAACTGTACACAGTAAAAGAAATTGTTACCTCTGCCTTGTCAAAGCATAAAATGTTAAAAAGAAATTTTTTAAGCGAAATTAAAATCAGAAGTTCCATTATTACCAAATAGAGGGGACCTATCCCCCTTACCCGTCACCGGTATTTTACCATTTCAAATAAAAAATATTTTGTTTCAACATTAAAAACATTCAAAATTTGTAATATGACATGTATTATATGGGACAAGATTGTATGAAGTTTCAATCAGAAAATGATAAATGGGCTTTTATTTTAAAAAAATCAAGGTGAGGGAGTGTTTGTGTTATAGGTTTAATATCTGCAAGATGTAACAAAATCAAGAAATTAATAGACCTGTATTGTTTTCCCGGACAGTAGAACGGTGTCACTTCTTCGCCTAAGTGGTTCGCAGGCCGAAAGATTTAATTATCTTGGTGACGCATCATTTCTCGCGTATTGGAAATTTATAAAAGCCTCGGGAATCTAGAGCCAAGAGAAAAATTGTACGTCCGTGAACCGAGCTGCTATGAACATGGGTGTCACCACAACGATATATGAGTGATTGCATCCTTTATTTAAAATGTCCACCCGGGTGGAGGTATTTTGTGCGATCGAGGCATAGAATAGCGGAAGCGTTAAGGACGACACGATACGCGCATCACGCCTCACCCTAGCCCCTAGGCCGCGTTGGCCGAGTGGTCAGACCACTTGCCTCCCACCAAGGCGACCCGGGTTCGATTCTCGGCTTGGTCGGTTCCTATATTTTCGCATGTGGGAATCGTGCCGGACGATTTCACTGGTCAGCAGGTATTCTCAGGGATCTCCTGTTTCCCCTGCCCTTCTCATCCTGGAGTTTCTCGTTGTAGGGTTTCATTTCAGGTTATCCTTCAAGACAAGCAGATTCTCATTGGGTAATGTAGTAAGTCTATATCCGAGATGAGATATCCTGGTACTCGGGTACTCTCTCCATATGATAATGTATTTAAGACGCACATTAGTTCTGCGACATTAGATATGCATTTATGCACGATGCACTGAACTCGCATGCGAGCTTTCGAACAGCAGCCGCGAGTGAGAGATTTTAGTCAGCGCTTAACATCGAGATGTTTAGTGCTGGTGAAGGGTGACATGAAGTGTGTATGGAGCAGAGCACCGGTATGAAAGGGCGGGGGAAACGGGAGATCTCCGAGAGAACCCGCCGACTAACGACAACGTCCGGCACGATTCCCTCATACGAAAATCCGGGGACCGACCCCTCCGGGAATCTAACCCGGATCACCTTGGTGGAAGGTGAATGGTCTGACCATTTTTTTTTTATAAAAATGTTTGATACAATGGCAAGGCTATCGCCTCGCCACTGCACCAAACATTCCCCCCTTTAAGTGAGACTATGTCATATAATCCCCAGTGACTTTTTCTTCGTGTAAGTGACGTAATTGGACGTTGGCGTGTGGCAGACAGACAAGACGTACACAAGGAGGCGTGTTTCAGACAGACAAGACGTACACAAACACCCAGTCCTGAACCCGAGGAAGTGACTGTAAATGCCACCTCCCCGGCCGGGAATCGAACCCGGGACCCTTGACCCAGCAGCCAGGAGCGCTAACCACTCAGCCAAGCGGTCGGACAACCCCATTCGGCCACCGCAGCCCCATAAACAGCAGCCGTAAATATGTATTGCGTACAGAATCACTCTGCGTATCCCTATGCCACAAATAACCCTCTGTCCAAGAATGATAAAGGAGGGACACTTTACGTTAAAATGACTGTTTGGAAGTTATAAACTTCACGGAACCGATATTGAAGACTGTTATAATATAGGAAAGAATTCTAAGATTTCTAAAGGTGCCGTCTAACAGCTACTTATTACGTGTCCCACGCTAATAAGCTCCAGTGCGGTAAGGGAGACCCTGTCACCAGAATCGGATAAATTACCGCCTCTACGTGCTGGGCACTGGAATAGCATAGGCCTACCTAGTACGTAGAGTCAATTCACCTCTTGCGGCTTTCAGTGGAGATATCATTTCGTGACCTATTAGTGAAGAAGATTATCGGTAAAACTTGACTGTTTGCTGGATTTCAACGTACGTTCAACTTACCAAAAGGATACTGGCTTTCGCTTGTACGTGAAGCTGTTGCGTTATTTGTCTGAGCCAATAAGAATCCTGCCATTGTAATATGTTATGTCTGTTATTGGTCTGCAGACAGCTACGTTGTGTCAGACGAACATCATCCAATTATATGTGTTGCAAATGACTACAGTGTTTTCAAGTGTATGTTGGCAGAAAACATTTTCGCGATATTCCATCATTTCTACCTATTAGTAGAGACACTGGTATATCGCGGGAAAAGTTGATTGTTTGCTAGGCTCCAACATACTATGTATAACACTGAAAGTTTTGCACTTATATTGGCTATCGTTTATATGAAGTACCGTGTCCCTCTTCAACAGATCCAATTACAACTGAACAGTTGTAACACAGAACGTATGTGGTTTGCCAGGAAACAGTTCACACGTGTCACGATTGAGATACTACAGTTTATTGGAGACTATGATAAATATTTTCGCGATTTTCCAGTGTCTCTACCTATTAGTAGAGATGTGCCAATGTAGCGCTATTATTAAGCGATAGGCCACACTCCAATGGCCTCTACCTACTCCCCCGAGCACACTCAGAGACGTTCGCATCTTCGTGCGCCCTCATTACAGGATAATGGGCATTGTACAGTTCGCCTTATATTATCGGCTGAAAAAGTTCTGATGACGTGCTTTCTTCCAATCAGACACCAGGGTACATAAAGACCTTCATCTCCTGCATCTATCAGTTGGTCAATAACTATCTGAAGATGACAGCTACACGGTTTGCCGAAACGTCGCAAGACGACCGCATCCGACGTCACTCACAGCCAGAAACCAAGATTATGCACACAACGGTCGGGAATGTCTGAGCTCTTAAATGTAGGCCTATACAAATCGTTTATCAATATTCAGCAAATATCATATTACTGTTTTTACGCGTTTCTGTGAAAATTCAGTGAAACTGTACGCACATTAATTTATTGTAGAGTTGTTACCGAGCATGATGGAGCAGCGGCAGAACGCTTGCCTTGCTTTCGGGAGATCCCATGTTCGATCCCGGCTCCGATTATCCTAATTTCGGTTTTCCGGTGTTTCCAAAATCACTTCAGGTGAATTCTTGAATGGTTCCTTAAACATGGCTACATTTCCTCCCATGTAGTTATACCAATGCCTTGTGGTGCTTGATGGCATGTAAAACCAAATACATTATTTAAAAAATTAAAATTATTTTTGAAAATTAGTTCCCAAAATTTAATTATTTAAATACAAAACAAAGTAACACCGTGATATGAGTGAAGAATCGTCGAGGTAGAAATAGTTTTAACCGACCGTTTTTGTGATAAACCTTAATATCGTAATAAGTGACTTTGCGGGCATTACAAAATTGGTAAGGATCTGTACATAGAGATCGCTAGGTTGCCAACAAACAGTAGGCACATGTAGTTTCAGCAATTAGTGACCAATTCATAAAATTTAAGATAATAATTTAAATATTCAACACATTCCTGTCTAGAAGTTTAAAGCCTTAGTATCTCGAAGTACGGTAGGTTTACCCTATGGGAATAAAGGCGGAGGAAGGGCAGACACGTGTTTTGAAAGTTTCAGTGGCCCTTTGACCTTAAACCTCGTCGGGCTGGCGGTATATTTGGAGTTCTCGTCTCCTTTTGTCGCAGCCTGACACAACGAGGGGGTGGTGGTGTATGGGGGAGGAGGGAATAAATCATTAAGTTCCGCCACGTGTTTGTGCCCAGAAGAAGAGCCGGCCAAATGTGCCCGCTGAATCAATACTCGTCGCGCCCTCGTGCCGGACCCTAGTGTAGCAGGATTTTCCTCTATCTTATGCCTACCCTGCACATTCACGGAACATTCGCCAAATGTACCCGAATGTGAGTATGTGGACGGTCAATCGTCTGTCGTTGGTCTTTGCTCGGCGAATGTCTGGCATTCGTGGCGAGTGCCGAACACAAGTGCCACTCTCCACACATTCGCCGAACTCAGTTGCTTGTCTACTGTTGAAGGAGGTTATGTTATAAATGTTAGGTAAATACCCGAAGGTCAGGGTGATTTACCACGAATTCAGATTTACTTCTAGCTGCCCGTAGGCATCAGCATACCCTGAATGATGACATGGGATATGCGCCTTAGTAAGAAGGACGGGGGAAACGGAAGATCCCCGAGAGAGCTCGCCGGCCAGAAACATCGTCCGGCATGATTCTCATATTCGAAAACCTACCAACGCCTTGAATCGAACCTCATTCGCCTTGGTGGGATGCGAGTGGACTGGTCACTTGACCTCCGCAGCCCCTTGGAGGTTATGTTGACATTTACAACTGATATGAGGTAATAAAAACTCACAAGCTGGTGTAGGGAAGGTTTACTCAGTTACCTGACCAGGTTTTGCCGATCACCAATGGTTTGCCAGTTTGTGATATTCGCCTGTAAGGTCTACTTCTACATATTTTTTTAATCTGTTCCTTACTGAGACTTCAGCGGCAAGTTTCTTATTCTTTAATTCATTGTGCTTTTTCCTCGATTTTTTTAATGCAATGTTTTCAGCATCACTTCCTTGTAGTTTTGGTTTTGTGTACTGCTCATATTTTTTTGCAGAAAATATACCTACATAACGACTTATTTGATATATTTTAACTTTGATGGTGTTTACTTTTCGCACGCCTTAAGTTTAAATTTTGTCCCAGCCTTCCTACCGTAAGGTTTTTTAAACGTGGAGTGGAACAGTGATCGAGTCGTATCTTTCTTTGAAATTTGTCATGGGGAGTTGTGTGCCCTAAATTATTTCTCTCATAAAAAATTAAGCTAATCTTCACGTTGTTTGTGTTTGAACATTTTACTAAGTTCATGTAGTGTTATAAATATATGCATAATAATAACCTCCTTCTACTGAGCTGGATATCAATCATGAACCATTGTCCCGTTCGCCACGGTTTTTTTAATATCTTCTGTGGTATGTGAGGAAATAAGAAAAGGATATTAACATTTTTTATTATTTTCCGACACAGCAGAATTTATGCAAACCATTTCAACCAAGAATGTCTTGGATGCGTTGAAGCGCCTTAAATTGTTTCCACAAACAACTCGCCGAAATGTCCAGCGATGTGTAGACACAACCATTCGTCCACGAACCGTACGGAAAACGTTATGATAGAGAATTGTTTACTTGAATGGAGTATTCAGTGTTGTGTGAATGTTGATGACGTTCGTATCAGTTTTCCTCTCCTTACTGCCCTAATATTTTACCTAGTCGCTGGCCTACCTCGATGCCATCAGATCAACTCGTTATTCACAAGTCACTGCAATCTGTAAGTGATGGACATGGAATCGTTCACTAATTCATAGTCGACGGACAAGAAGTTGGTGTTTGGTGAAGCTAGAGGAAGCGGAAGAAAAGCTGCACGTTTGTACAGCCAGTGATATCCTGCATGACTAGAGCCAGTGATTTTTGGTGAAAAGAGTTCTGCAACAATTTGTTTCAATGTCTTATGTGAACAGCTGTTTCTCTGCTTCATGGTCAGTGATTGGAAAATTTTAACTTTCGGCGTCTCGGGGTCCTACCCGCAAATCACGGACGTGTGGTGTCGCGGTTACATTGTTCTGGTTGGTGCAGTCAAATGAGCCAAGCCTCTGTCCTATTATATTCTTCCAATAACCACGGACCAGAGTTGCAGGTGTGCACGTAAGGCATTGAAACAAGTTGTTGCAGGATTCTTTTCACCAAAAATCACTGGCTCTATGCATGACGTCAGTCGATCAGTCGCACGTTCGGAAACGTCACCCAGCGATTACAAGAAACGGGCTCTTTTTGAGGCGAGGTGGACTAAGTCAACAGAAAAATGTTCGAACCCCCCATTTTGAAAGAATAGTCTTGGAAAGTGTAGAGCAGGATCCTTCTAACAGCAGTCGTGTTGTCGGAAGTGCAATGGGTGCATCGAATTCAACACTATGGCGTGTACTACATTAACAGGTGCTTCGACCGTACGGTATGAGAAATATGCAAGAATTTCAGTCAGCGGACCTTGCATTTCATTGAGATTATTATTTTTGTCCGACTGTAATAGCTGCAAAATCAGTTTTGTTATGTGTAAATTAGAGCCATTTGTCCCATGCTTCATACCACGCACGCAAGCTTTGTGAACAGTTTTAGACAATAAAAATCTAACAATTAATACAAAAGGAATCCGAAAGACAATTTACTATCTCAGTTTTTTTGTATCACACAAAATAATGATTAACTCACTGACACATATCCACTATATGACCACATGTGGTTTATCTTTACAACGGCCGGAGTATGGCAGTTGTACTGAAGCGTTATTTAATGTCTTCGTTTCTGTTCCCTTGCTTTATAATGTGGCACCAAACACGTCCTAGCTTTCTTAATTACGTTCAATTTTGACTGTCACTTTTCCCGTGCCAAAAACTCTTTAGAAGGTGACACCGTGCCACTATAGTGTACCCCTGGGTGTAGCAAGTGTTGCCTGGCCACCAGGCTATTGCCACAACTGGCTTTTTTGTGTGTGTTTTACATGTAAATAGCGAGTCCTAGAGAGTTGTAACAATAGTAATTTGTTGACTAATTACGACACACTGCATTTCATTATGGCACAAAACATCAATTTTTGGGACCATTAAATTTTTTTTTGCAACAGGGTACAAATGTTTTTTAATGAAGGGGATGCTTATAATGCACATACATTTACCTTATTCCAGACGTGGTTAAGTTAATTTTTGTATGCCACATTTCGTTCCTCTAATATATGAGTTTTTTTATAACGTATCTCAAAATATGTTCTTCTATCTTCTTCAACTTCAGGGGCTTCAACAACCCTAAATATTTGAGATAGACCGCGGGGGTCCTGTATCAGATTTCTTATTTTCACGTCAGCAGAATCAAATGGTAAATTTTGGTCTCATGTTTCAGAAACATCCTGTATACCTTTGAAGTGAATATCAAGTTAGGGCAACCACGACAATTGTGGTCTGTGGCAAAAGTTCGTGTGTCATACCAAGGTGTTATTTTCCGTAGACAAAATAATTCTACTCAAGTTGTTCCAGCAAGTTTTAAAAACTTTTGATGCTGACCAATTTTATAAATGAAAACAATTTATGATCGTGTTCTCATAGCTGTTGAACTTAATTGCTGTCGGTTAGAAATTCTCGTATATTTTTTAACCTTTTATAGACCTACGTGTTGTCAGTATAAAAATAATCATTTTAGAGAAGTACTTTTAAAACCGCTTTCGAAATTCTATTTCTATGCTTTCCAACATGGCTAAACACGGTCTTCTACACAGTTATTATTCAGGAGTTTTATTGAGATTTCGTTAAGAATCTTAACCAATGTTACAATAGGTTCACCAAGTAAAGTTCCATAGTTCCAGCAAGATCCGACCACTCAGCTGAGTTGTTAGAGATCCTGGCCTGTGGGCTAAGGGTTCCGGGTTTGACTCTTGGCCGGGAAAGGAATATTTACAACTACCTCCCTGGGTTCAGAATTCGGTGCACCACCGCAGTTTCATCCTCGCCTAGTCGCACATCAGGTGTTCACCTTGTGCTTCTAGCCAGCTCCCGGGCTGAAAACCAATCATCATTTCCAGCCAGGGTTGCCAGTGTTAAAAGAGTATAAATCCCACGCTCCTTATGCAAAATTCCCATTTTAGCACAAAACATCCCACAGCTGGAAAAAAAAAAATGTAATATTGTCTCGAGACAGCATTATTATTATATTGACCATTATTTGTACAACATACTGCATGGGTTATTTATTTGAATGTTTCCAGCGCCTTGTGCTCCTAGCCTTTGGAACGTACCCGTATAGCAAGAAACACGTCCAAAGAGTTTAATTAAACAAATCTATAAATAACTTACAAAAATAGATACTTATACAAAACATTAAACATAATATGCAACGCAACAATCCTAAAACACTTAGCATATACTATGAAGCTCATAATAGCTTACCAAATAAGGTTGTGAATAGGAGTCCCATGATATTAATATTTACAAAAAAAATCATTTCGTCCCATATTTAATTACTATATTAAAAAAGTTACACGAAATGTGACAAATCCAACGACCTGGCAACACTGGTTCCAGCAGTACATTGTAAACATTGCAATGCACGTAATAGCCATGTAGATCTTGTTTCTATTTCGCTTCTGGGCTTCAACCCAGAAGACAGCTCCAGGTAACTGGCATCATGAAGCAGCCTTTACCTTAGTAATTTGTGAGTATATGATTTAAGGGCTTTGATAAATTTGACGTACACAAGATCATTAGCAACACGGTTAACAGCAATGAAAATAATAATTAGTATTTCTTATCCGCTACAACAATGCTAAACATCAGTATAGACACAGATTCTTACAAATGTATAATTGGCCTTGAACAATCTTACCGCATAGGCACTCCAGTTGTAACGTACACGTTTACAATATGTGCGCACTGTAAAAAAAGATAGTAATGTTACTCATCATATGCATGGTAATATTCCCCAACCTTGAGACGGCAATCTGTTTTCCGAATATGTGTGGAAATTTCCGCAAGGTAGTGTATTCGCCACACAAACCACTCGGAAGTTTCGCTCGCGCGACAATATGTAATGAAAAATTACATTACCAGCAGAGTAACTTTCTTTGACACGTGTTGAGTAATTTCCCCTCACTTGTAGAGGTAATTAGATTCCATTACATGTAGAGAAATGTTACCTCTTTTTTTTCAGTGCGGGTAACAATATAGGTATCTCGCAGAAAATTGGTAAACTGGTACACTATACCTGCAAGTGTAATTTTACTGCGAAATTTATTTAACCCGTACAATGTTACACAGGTAGTTTATTTAATTCCATTCTAATTATTTTTTTCATGTAATGGGATTTAGTATATATGTCAACGTAATTAGAGCGACGAGTTTGTTTCCAATATATTTGTGCGCCATATTGTTTCGTCTCCTTACGTACACGTCGAATGCTCTGCTCCTTGGTTATTGTCAGCGAGTCTTTGTTAAGAAACGTCTCTCATTTGACTCCGAATAGAGATATTGTAAAATAATAGTTCTGTAATTTCCTTGCAAAACCCCAAGACATGTCAGAGTTAAAACACCGAACCACTGACCATGAAGCAGATCTGCAGATGTACAGTTAAGTATTTGAAACCAAATTGCGGACAAATATTTTCGCCACGAACTCGTAGTTCTAGTCATAACACTCCAATTTCCTATCGACAGCCCACGACCTGTTCCGAATTCGTGAGTTTCACACTTGGCGGATGTTGTTTTTGTATGAAATCTTTATTAAGGTGACCGTATGCCCATGGCGCGCAGCGGTGTGCATAGCATCGACTGATACAGGTTTATTCGAAAACTTCTGAACTTGTTTTCGTGATGTCTGCTTTGGAATAACGTTAAAAGGTCATTACACACGTATGAATCCATTCAAGGTTACACATCATTCTTGAAATATTTTTCCAGTAGCATAAAATGGCCTAAATGGTGTTATTGCGATATTTTTATACGCTAAAAGCTTTGTACGGAGTATATAAAAGACATAGGTGTTTGATATTAATTTTAATATTAAGTCATTAAATGATAAGGTTACCGTAGAATGTCTTCTAGAGGTGATCCTTTACTGTTATCAATAACTATTTAAAATAAATTTGTGTAATAAAATCATATAACTTATTAAAGCTTTTTAACCAAGTTTTGATTACATAAACGGGACATAAAATCACCAATATTCACTTTTTTAGCGAGGGGAGAAAGCTTTAAAAATTTCAGGAGTACCTAAAAATGAGCGTTAACAGGTGTAAAGTTGTTTGAAAAGTATTGCTAAGCAAACACCACTTACCTACGCTAAACGGTTTTGTTATACTCTCGTATTGGCTGAAGCTCTGCACGCCATTCGACAGCATGGGCAGGCGACCACCTTAAGGCCATATGCCATCATTTTATTTCACGATAATTACTTTCTTATTCCTAAACGAGAGCAGATACCCTACAACAGCTGATTCACATTTTTATTGAATATGGTTTTTAATGTGCAGTCTCATTTTTAACACGCATAGGCTATTATATAGATTTTACTAGTTAGTTTATTAACCAAAATTTCAATAACTGCACAATTAGTTGAAACCATTGTGAATTTTGACTTCAAAATTTAGTTAATAAAATATACACTGTTTTTAACAAAAATGTGCTCTAGCTTAGGAGTAGGAAAATTATCATCTTAAATGCAGTATAATTGGTGTAAAAGATTAAAAGGTTTTATATTTTTTATTTAGATATACGTTTCATATTGTACCAAAGAATTTGTTTCTTACACAATATTATAACTTATGCTATAATTTTCTTGAGCAATTATATATTTTTATAACCTTGGTTTATCTATATTTACTGTGAATAATGGTATTGATGCATGCAAGTAAGATTTAGCTTTCTTTAGCTACGAAAATGTAAATTATTAAATTATTATTCACTATGTAAAAGGTTTGAAAAGTAAATGTTCCTTTACGTAACGAAAATATCATCCGAATTAACTTGAAAGTTTATATTTTTTGTTTGTTCTTTGCTTAATGTACCACAAGGGGGAAAAAATTGTAAAGAAAAGACACGCCAGTTGGTTGGCTTGCTATACATTGTAAATTAAAAATTAACGTATTACGGCAGTAAACACCGAAAAATTGTAAATGCCGTTAGGCACGAAACAGCTGCGATAAATATAGCACTTGACTTAGCGTCGGGCAGAACTGATGCAGGAGTCCGGTGTTTGTTGAACGTTGCGCATCAGCCAGTGGACGGAAGTGGCTGGACCTCTTGTTTGTGAGAGTGAAAAGCACAGCGCGGACTTTGGGAACAAACACACCTTGCTTATCTGGTCACTCGGAGAACGGTTCGGCCGTCGTGCCAGTCTTATCGGATAGGTAAATACAGCTCGGCGTCGTGTGGACAGCTTAATAGTTCCCCTCGCACCAGTATTCCATCCAGGGTAATTTGTTAGCAAGCAATGTTGTTTTCCGCCACCTGCCTTTAATTTGTACCCATTATTTTACTTTAAGACAGATGAAGTGAAGAGATTTCGGTCAGCAGCACTTAATATTTAGGTCTTTAGCGCTGGCGAGGTGTGGCATGATGTATAAAGCAGCGTAGGAATGAAAGGGTGGTGCAAACGGGATATGATCTTTGAAAGAACTGTGCAACGGGAGTTCATGACTAGATTCAGTTTCTTGGACGTACTCCATTGCAAAATGGAATGACTGTCAAAGAAAACTAAACAAATAAAAGAAAACTAAACAAATAAAAGAAAACCATAAAATAAGCAGAGTATGCTTAGTCAGCAAGATACATACACAACATGAAATTCCAAGATGGAATCGGGTCAAATAAAAACAAGGAACAAGCAGAAAAAAATTAAATTAATAACAAATAAAATAAAAAACCAAATAACATGCGACACAACGATGAGACGAAACAACAAACACAGTAGATATCAGACACGAACAGAAAAATAACAAAAGAACACAACAAGTAGACGAGACAAAACGCAACAGATATCAGACACATCACAGACAAGACAAACGACACAATTCCATCTTGGAATTTCATGTTGTGTATGTATCTTGCTGACTCAGCATGCTCTGCTTATTTTATGGTTTTCTTTTATTTGTTTAGTTTTCTTTGACAGTCATTCAATTTTGCAATGGAGTACGTCCAAGAAACTGAATCTAGTGGAAACGGGATATCCCCGAGAAAACCCGCCTATCAGTGGCATCGTCCTGCACGATTCCCACATGCGAAAATCCGGGGACCGACCCCGCCGGGAATCGAAACGGAATCACATTAGTAGGATCTGAGTAAGACACGTGAAATATTGGGTAAAACATAGTTTGTAATATAGACATTTTTCTTTAATAAATTAAAATGTGGATTACTTAAATACGCATAAACCTGAAGATAAAAAATAAATAATAAATTAAAATCGTGATTTCAGTTTAGCTTTGCAGACTGGCTTAAAACATACGACCATGGTAAATTTAAACTACAACACTTTAACAGCATTTTGTCATCCAAAAATCGATAAAACTTGTATTTATATTGAATTAGCAGTTTTACTCTATTAATCAGGGTTCCAGCCTCACAGATCATGCACTGAATATGTAATCAATCTCAAAACCATCCTAAAATTCAGTGGCGTCATAAACCGGCTGCACCCTCGTGGATTTCAAGAAGACTTATTGTTACGTAGATCGAAGATCACTATTTAGTATTCTGAAAGATCAGGGACTGAACTCTAAAATAAACATCGCGAACATGAAATCAAATGTTAAATTCGTGGAAGAAATGTCAGAATAATTCCTGCTAAAACGATTGTCTGAGAGAGAGATGGGCAGTCAGTCCTCGTCTTCAAATTCTTCCTAGATAAGGATATGAGTATAAAGAACTATAAGCACCAAATATTTGGAACCTTGTCAACATTGGGACACAAAAATAAATCTTTATATTCAATGCTTGGCCTTCACGGATGACCTGACCCTCTTGTCCAGCGATGAAGGTACAGCAATGAAGCAATTTAAACCTTCCAAGAATGTGCCAGCAGGCGCCCACCTTTATGGTAATAATGTTAGCTTATGTATATATTCTAAGAACGTTACAAGCGGGTTTCCGATTTAAAGTCCTTCACTACTCTGTAAATGTTAATTTCTGGGGGTAGAAAACACCATAACTGGGTCTTGTCGAGGTTGTACTTAGGTAGCTCGGGAGGAATATCTTAGTGCCAAGTATTTCAAGAAGTCGCTCTAATTACATTGACATATATACTAAATCCCATTACATGTAAAAATTTATGAGAATGGAATTAAATAAACTACCTGTGTAACATTGTACGTGTTAAATAAATTTCGCAGTAAAATTACACTTGCAGGTATAATGTACCAGTTTACCAATTTTCTGCGAGATACCTACATTGTTACCCGCACTGGAAAAAAGAGGTAAATTTTCTCTACATGTAATGGAAGCTAATAACCCCTACAAGTGATGGAAAATTACTCAACACGTGTCAAGGAAAGTTACTCTACTGGTAATGTAATTTTTTATTACATATTGTCGCGCGAACGAAACATCCGAGTTGTTTGTGTGGCGAATAGACTACCTTGCGGAAATTTCCACACATATTCGAATTATCAAGAAACTGAATAATTAGAGCTAAAATGTTACCTATTTTGAGAAAAACCACCGTAAAGTAAAACGACAATCATTACAAAATATTTTCGCGAAGGAAAAAAATGAGGCGTAACATGAATTGCCAGATTTTGCTGTGACGCAGGATAGCACAAAAAATGTTAGAACAACTTGGGTCGTTGCCAGTTTAATTTGGCTGCTATCGACTGGCGCATAGCGCATTAGTCCTTATTAAATTTATCTCCCATTTCAAACTTTTTAAAGGTTGGTAATCAATGAAAATGAGTAGAATCTGTCTCAATAATTAAGCGTCTAGAGTCATACTATTGCGTAACAATTTGTCCTAACCCGTATGTCTGACTATTTTAAGAATTCTCACGGTGAACCTGAAAATTTAGTCGAGGCAATAAATAAAAACTTTCAACAGAAAACTATTTTGAAATTTAGAATTCGTAAAACTTTGTGGTTGAGCCTGTAAGTGCGTATAGACAATAATGCTACGCGTTCAACGGTTGCCGACACCAACACTCTAAATCTGAATTAGTGAATATTCACTGATTCACGCCTATACATGGAGCAGTTTCAACAAATTGAATCAGTGAGAAACCACTGTGAAATTGGTGACTATTCACTGATTCCGATAAATAGTGCCAACATTCCACAAGTTAATTAGTGAATGCCCACAAATTTTCTAGTAATTTTTCACTGATTCAGTAAGTGAAAATTGTTCGTTGAAAACCACTGGGAAATAAAGTGAATATTCACTGATTCAATTGTGAGATGTTGGCACTCTTACAGGAAATCAGTGAATATTCACTAATTAAAATGTGACTATATTCACTGATTCAAATTGTTGAAATTGCTCCATCCATCAATGTGAATCAGTGAATATTCACTAATTCAGATTTAGAGTGAACATTTATTTGAAATTAATTAATTTTTGCGCTAAACATTTAAAATGTCCGACTGCTCAGGTCTCTGCGGCTGTGCATAGGTTCTGTCGATAGTAGTTTCTTAGAAAATACTCAACAGCGACAGTGAATTTTGCTTAGGAATTGCATTCTAATAACTTTGCGCTTCTGCTCCAGTATTCTTTAAAGCTTAATTTCTCGTGGACGAATGTTTAAAAATTACGATATTTCCTAGTGCAGAATTTTGAAAAACTATAAGATTTTTAAGTGCAGGCACGCAAAATTCGTGTTGTAATTTGTTGACAGACTAGAATCCATTGCCGTGTACTAGCCAGGGTACAATCAGTTATTCTATTAGTTGGGACCTGAAGTGTTCTCGAAACGATTTTTACCCCATTTTCTTTCAATGCTCTACGCGCACATCTACAGCTCTACTTTAGGGATATTGGAAGCGTTACTGGTGCAGAGTCGTCTTTCATTTGACTGTTGCAATCAAAGCCATGTCAACTGCAGCATCACATGATCTGTGCGGACAGAACCCTACAACGTTGGGAGTTGAAACATCCGATCGCTGACCACAAAGCATAGCTGCAGGCGTGCACGTAAGGCATTTAATCAAAGTGGTACAAAAATTTTTTCGCTTAAACTTCCTGTCTCTAGCCATTAGTAGAGCCACGATTTTATGGCGAAAATATTATTTCACCAATTTGTTTGAGTGCCTTATGTGCACATCTGCTCCTCTGCTTCGCGGTCAGTAACTGGTAGGGACCTGAAAAATTCACGTTGTATTATGGACACAAGAAAGGATTAATTCAAATACACATTCGTGTCACTTTCTCAATTGAATCATACTGAGCGTTGAGACAATAATAACTAGGGACCCTTGTTTTTCGCGAAAAGAATTTTGCCTCACTTGTTTTCCGTGCCTTACGTGCACATCTGCAGTTCTGCTTCGTGGTCAGCGATTGGATATTTTAACTGTTACGAGCCTCGAGATTCTACCGGCGAATCACAGACGTGTGGTGTTGCAGGAAAGTTTTTGTAATTGGCTCAGTCAAATGATATACGGCTCTTCACACAGACACGCTGCCAATAACCATGAAGCACAATTGCAGACGTGCACGTAAGGCACTGAAACAAATCGGGGCAAAATACTTTTCGCGAAAAAAAAGGGGTCCCTGATAATAAAGAAGCAAGTAAATGGAGGCCAAATAGTTTTGTTTCACCGCGTCAGTGCACAGCTAATGAGTAGATGTTGTCTGCGTAAGTACACATATATACTTGGAGGCTAGCTTCCAGGTCATTTTACCTGCGAATTTTTCCGGTCTCCAGTAATTGTACTCCCACTTGCCTTGGGGTTCTTTTGACAAATCACAGACGTAAACTGCCACAACTTTATTTTTTTTTGGGGCCGCTGTGGTCAGACCATTCGCCTCCCACCAAGGCGATCCGAGTTCGATTCCCGGCGGGGTCGGTCCCCGGATTTTCGCACGTGGGAATCGTGCCGGACTATGTCGTTGGTCGGTGGGTTTTCTCGGGGATCTCCCGTGTCTCCCGCCCTTGCATTCCGGTGCTGTTCCATACTCACCTCATGTCACCCCTCGCCAGTCCTCGATGTGAAGCGCTGACCAAAATCACTCACTCATTATTCATTTTGGTACAGTCAAATGGGAAACATTTCTGAACAAAGACACGCTGCTAATAACCGTGAAGCGCAGCTGATGTGCATGTTAGACATTTAAACAATGTGACGCTAAATTCTTCTCGCAACAAAATCGTGGCTGTAGCCATTAGTCGCGAACCTATATGTGGCGTCAGTTACGTGTCTGAACATTTGTTGATCACTTTACAGTGGAACTTGTAATTACTGGCCAGAAGCAACATATGTGGCAGACCTCGAAATTGTAGAACGTCGACTGAGTGTGTAACACTTTGCAGTCTACTTTGCTGGCTGGAAACTACGCGAAATTTTCGCGTCTCTAGTCATAAACAGAGATGATGGTTTATCGCGGGAAAACACACCATTGTTTGCTGGGTTTCAACGTAAGTTCCGTTTACCACAAAATTACTGGCTCTTGCATGTACTTGGAGCTGTTACCCTATTTGACATAGTCAATAAGAATCCTGCTATTGAATAATTGCCTGTTATTGGCCTGCAGTCAGATACGTTGTGTCAGACGTATGTCACCCAATCATACATGTAACAAGAAACTACAGTGTTTTCAAGGGTATGTTGGCACGAAACATTTTCTTGATATACCATCACATCTATTCCTAAATGATAGCCTCACATCTGCAATGTTTGATAGAGGCAATGTGTCGTCGATAAAAGCGGGCTATGGTCAAGTTTACGTTCGTATATACGAACTGCCTGCAGTGGCAACTAAGAATTCGCTTTGCGTATTCTTGAACTCCTCTGACGTTCTCGTTTACGAACTTCGTATGTCAGCCGCTGCTGGTATCAGGCGGTGGTCTGAGGTGGTTTGTGCCGTATAGTTGTCAAATACGTCTTTGTAAATAATCGGGACTAATAACGTTTAAACAATTTGAAATTCAGTATATTTTCGAGTAAACTTTATTTTTAAGTAATATGAAATTTATTTTTTGTATAAATACTGTTGACATTTTGTGCAACTTATAATTAAGGAACATTGATTTTACTATAGTTTATTGGCATTGTATATCGTGAAACTTCTTAGTTACAAGTCATCGGAAATTATGCAATAATGCCGTAATAAATACCTTGACTAGTAATTAACAAATTGCGCTGAAACGTAACGAACACAATCAATAAGAAATGTCTCATAATGTACCAACTCTTGAATCAAATAAGTGTATATTTTTATAGTAGTAATTGTTACAAAAAATTTAGTTTGGTGATATCTTTTAGTGCAATAAATCATTGTGTCAATCAGTTTACAATATTTTGCGTTAAATGTGAAATTCAACCAAATTTTTCCGTCGTGAAATTATACATACCGTAAAACGGGGTGAGATTATGCCACGTTGGGGTGAGATTGTGGCAACATAATTCTACATAAAATAATAGCATATAATTTTTTTCTTGTGTTCTTTTTTCAAACTTGATTTATTCTTCAGAACTAAGCCTATGTACTTACCTTTTTTTTACTACATATATGTAAACAAACATATACAATAAGGTTGTCACAATCGCACCCCACTTGGCACAATCTCACCCCGTTTTACAGTATTTAAATTGAAATGAAACAAATTGTCTCAATGACGACTTCTATACCCAAATGTTTACCGTAGCGAAGAAGCAAGTTACCAAAATGCTACAAAATATATACGGAGAGGCATACGAAATACGTTATTTGTCGTATTTAATTTCTAGTTTATAAACATTTTATTACAATTCCATTTGTGTTCAGTCCAGTGAGGAATAATAAAATGGTTTCTGCTGCTATTAAAATTCTTTGATCGTGCTGATCAACATTTACATGCCCTTGTTACACTAACTGATATTTTGAACTTCGAGCTAGCCGTACGAATACCCGCCATTTTCACTTGTTGACGCCACTGATTTCGTACACTGGCTTCGTGTACTATCTCAAAACAATAAATCATACTGGTTTATGAAGACGCCAGTTCTTGTACGAATTTAACCATTCAAGGGCGTGTTGTACATACAGCATTTTTCATCACCATATTTAAATTTTTATATGTACCAGATATTTTTTTCTTATTTTAGACACAAAATGTGACTATATTTGGCTCTAATGAAATGTTATTTCTCTCCTAGTTCTCGCGTAATGACTTTTTAAATTTAAAATTTGCTTGTTTCCGTTTTAAGGACTACTCTAAAACCAATTGACATACCAAACTGAAAAAATTCACAGTGGATAAAGGCGTCACAGGCTACAATGTCACGTACATTGAAACAAAGAATAAAAGTATTTTGTATTTAAATAAAAATGCTGAGATAAAAATTGGACAATTCAATATTAAAATAAAACACAAAAATATTTTATTTTCTAGTTCAACATAGCTGAATTTGTAACCTACGACATCGTTATTTACTGTACATTTTTTTTTTCAGTTTGGTTAGTGAGTTGGTTTTAGTGTCGTCCTTAAATCGGAAATATGCAAGTTTTGGCTTTAACGAGCCATTAAGCAAAAACTATACCAGATAAAAAAATTTTATAAGGTAAAAATTTAGTCACATTTTGTGTTTAAAACAAAAAAAAAAAAATAACTGGCAGAAATTTAAAAATAAAAACATGATGAAAATTGAGGTACACCGCGCCCTTAAACATTGGTGTACGAGCTATTTCGCTGTATTTGCAAGCAAAAGTCTACAGTTCAGTATATTGTACTTAGATGTTATTGCGAGGCGTGATTTGCGTGCTGTGTCACATTTAGTGGTACGCTCATCAAGGCCTCAACACAGAATATATCCACCAAGGCGGATGCATCGAATATATTAAATAATGACCATCTTAATAAGCACTCTAAGTGTACAATGTTTGATACATTTAGGATAAACACCACCTTAAAATCTTATATGTTGTCCGAAATGTTTAAACTGCTACCATTTTAAAATCATACAATATTTGACTAACGATAGGCCCTATATGTAAAATTTAAGTATCCTTGGTAAGCGCTGTATGTATGTGCACCGACTTTAATTGAAAATTTGCGAGAAAAAAGTAATTATTCCTCATTTATATAGTTGGATCAATAACTAAACTTATGGCCGCCATCTTAAGAACGGGTATACGGCATATGACAAAGTAATTTCAAATAAGTATTCACCCCGACAGTATGATGATATAAGCTCTTTTTAACTTCCGAAATTAGTTCATAATGTATTGGGCAACTTCCACTATAAGCCTTTTAGGAGATTGCATTTGTTTTGAACGTGGGTTTACATTTATGTGTTAGTCTCATTGTCAGTAAGAGTGCTTATAGATTGCTCTATGTAAAATGAGAGCCATACGTTTTGCACTGATATACAGTATATTAAATTTTCTTCAGTAATGTAAATTTTTTCGGTGCTTTCTGAAGTCTGGATGTCACACGCTGGCAATAAAATCCACGCCGTGAAAAACATTTCTTGAGTAGAGTGCTAGTTCGTTCGCTAATGACTGCTAAGTGTGGGTCATACATTAAATTCTGTACGGTTCAAAACTTTTCTCAAGTAGTGTACATTCATTCATTGGTACATGAGAAAAGTTAACGCGGGAGACGGACTATGTTTTCATGCAGGTTTATCATTGGTCCAGAGGAGTCCTTAAGTACGTGTTTCGTAAACACTGACCCAATCACTGGAGTTAAAACATCCAATCGCTGACCATCAAGCATTACTGCCGGCGTGAGTATAAGTCATTAAAATCAAATGGAGTTAATATCTTTTCGATACAAAATCGTGGCTCTTCCAACCACCGAAGTGACTCGCACCTACACTAGTTTGAAATCTAACATCTTCATTGAATTCGAGATATTTCCGGGTTCCTAACAATGCTATGTGCTTGCATCGAAATACGCGTGCTTAAAAACTTCGCTGAATAATATACATTAATTCGGTGCTCCTATTAATCTGCGAGCCACCTGCTTGCAATAAAATAAATTCTGTGAAATAATTTTGTGAGAAATTGTACATTCATTCACTGCTCCATGTAATGAGTGGGCGACGCTCTCGCACTAATATCTTGAATACTATGCATTCCTTCACTGCTCCTAGTAAACGTTAGGCAACACGCTTCGACATGTGGTTCAAAATTTTCTTGAGTGCTCTACGCACGTTACGTACTTCTAGTAAACAGTGACCTACGTACATGCATTGAACTCCTTGTTAAACAATACTTATTATGTTTATTTTACATTAATTTACTGCTCCCTATAAAGAGTGAGCCATAATCTTGCACTGAAATCAATGCGTTTAATAAATTTTCGTGCGCAGTTTAGTCTCATTAACTACTTGGTCACAATAAGCTGTGGGTCGTGTGGTAAAGTCTGTGTCATGTAAGTGTTCCGTATTTTGACAGTTCACTTCTGAGAAACGTGTCTGTACACAGGTTTGCGGGGACCGTGCTTTTCCAGGAAGCCTGGCAGGTTTAAATCTCCAAACAATGGAACTGTCGGACACATTTCTCAGAAGAGAAAAGTCAAAATACGAACAAGTTACATGAAACAGGTTATAGCATTATTAGTAATACTGTTTTACGAATGTCAGTTACGACAATTGTATCAATAATACCTACTACTGAAAATAATAATTCATGCTTTAAAGGAACAAACAGTTCTCTGATTAACATTAATAGCAAGACGTAAAATATGCTTTAATATATGAATTAACACATTTACAATAACACTCACCTTAGGTATAATAAGATAAATCAAATCTGTTAGTACAAAAATTAAAAAAAAATAACCGGTTAAAGTTATTACATTTTTAAAAAGTAAAAACCAATGCAAATAGGTAGTATTATATTTGATGATAAATTATACTCTACTGACAGTTACATTTATTCCCTAAGAGTTGAGGGAAGTTGTAGTTATTATTAAAAGTCTTCAGGAAATTTCAGTATTTTGTAATTTTTGAATTCTGTAATATTATTTGTTGCTCAAAAATTTAATTATATTTGTATTTGATTTTACATGATATTTTTTGCTGCGTTTTATAAAATAAATTCTATGTTGTTTCGGTATACGAGCTACAATTGTATGGAGCATGTCGTAGCAAATATATACAGTAATAAGGACATGTTATTCCGAATGAATACCTTGATCTGTTTTATTCACTCGTCAGCATTTTTATATTTATCTGTGAGAGCATGGATTTGTGAACATAATATTCATTTAGACATTTTAAATGCCAAACACAAGCGGACTTTCAGCATTTTAATTTTTTAGGACATATCTGTATGGTTTCTTTATTAATGTTTTGTTTCTGAGGTTTGTACGTGCCAGTCTATAAAAGTGGGGAATTTTTTCTGTATTTTTATTGCAAGCACAATTATTGACATGTTTAAGATACAGCAGCCACATTTGATTTCTTCTTAACTCTGCGTCTGCAATGTTGTAACTCGCTGACAAGCTGAGTCACATTGAAAAGTATTACAACATAACATAAACATTCGCCTTCGCTTCTGAGTAAGGCGTGCAGCGGTTTTTGAAGCAGCATGTGGCTCGCATCCAAAAGATAACGTTATCGGATGTTTATCTCTATCAGAGTTGTGTTAAGTGGTTGAACGATACGACTGACTCCGTTCACATTTTTTTTTTACGTTGGAAGATGTACAGTTTCTGTTTTCAAGCTGTTTGGTTTTGCAAGCAGAAGAAAACAAACGTGACCGCATACTTAGGGTAAGTTCTGGAAATGATTAATTTTTTACGGTTTCCATACATTTAAGTTTTTCAATTAAATAACGTGCTCTTGGCATGTCTACAACAGCAGTGCGCCTAGATATAATAAAAAAAGGTTTGTGATGTTTTTTCGTAGGCCTTAAAATTAACCGTCTAATGATTATTTTTTACCCTTTGGAGATAGAGAAATTAAAGGCGAAATATGCTATATGTAGAGACACTGGAAATTCGCGGAAATATTTAACATAATCTCCAATAAACTGTAGTATCTCAATCGTGACACGTGTGAACAGTTTTAGAGTAAATCACACACGTTCTGTGTTAAAACTGTACAGTTATAATTGGGTCTGTCGAAGAGGGACACAGTGCTTCATATAAACGATAGTCAATATACGTGCAAAACCTTCAGTGTTATGCATAGCATGTTGGAGCATAGCAAACAATCAACTTTTCCCGCGATTTACCAGTGTCTCTAGCTATATGTTTATTAGAGACCTTAAAAATTCGCGTATTCTTTTGGCTGCAAACTTAAATTACAACACCTATATGTTCGTGTCACTTTCTCAATTGGCTATTCGATTATTTGGCACCTCCTGACAGACTCTTAGCTAATAAAACAAATGCTCACAATGCCAGGTCCTTATCACTGCGTCAGCCAGCAGATAATGTGCAGCTGCTGAATGTTTCAACTCGCAAGCATTATTGGAGGTTAGGCTATTGCTAGGGACTGGAAAATTACGTGAATTCAATTACCTGTAGGCTAGAATCCATTGTACCACGCATACTCAAGCCCCGACTATTTTTCCACTAGTTGCTACTCAGTGGAGCAACAGACAACGAATAGATGGGGGCTTGAGTATGCATAGTACAATGGATTATATCCTACAGGTAATTGAGTTCGCGAAATTTTCCAGTCCCTAGCTTTGGTCAGTGAACCCGCCAATATTTGCTGTCTCTTTATGTTTTTGAACTTCTGAATAACAGTGTGTTTATTCGTGGAATATTAAACTAGCATGCAGAGTATTCTCTTTTTATTTGGGACTTTCAGAGGTGACCATGCTGGAAAGTGGTGCATAAAGTCAAAGAAAGGATATTGTGTGTTCTTTACTAATCAGGTTCTTACACTTTTAAATTAGAATCAATGGATTTTTCACAGTTTCAATAAATTGCGAAGTTCTTCACTGCCCAATCTGTTGTTTTGTAAATGTTGAGAGACATAAATGTTAGAAAACAGCAGACTGTGGAAACCTATTGCATTAGTAAGTTTATTTTACTACTCAATCGGTACAAATCCTACTATTCAGTCTGTCATTTGAAAATATAGTATTAATCCGTAACTAAAATTTCGTATCAACAATCTCATATGATCTTAGTGTACACGTAATAATTATCGTACCACCATTAAAAAAGGATGCTCTGTACATAATTTTTTAAGTGCATATCAATTAGTATGTTAACTGTTTGGTTGTTGTTTAGAGTTCAGTTTTAGAAATTTAAGATTAGAGTTGGTGCTCACTATATAAGTTAGTTAGCTGCATTGGAAAATTCTTCCATTACAAAAAATTTTTTCAGAGAAATCTATGTGCAATGTTGACTTACATCGCCGGTAAAACAATTAATTTTACCTTAACGACAGCACAATTTAACAATAATTGTTCACCACGTGCAGGTGGTTTGGGTGTTAGAGTGAAGTGACGAAAAATATCGTCTGTTCGATTTTGGCTGGTTTGCAATAACAATTTTAATTTTACCGCTCGTTTTTCTTCAGCTGATGACATAATGGAGAAAAACCATTATTAAAGTTAATTTTTAATTACGTTTTCTTTTGTACTTCTGGTTGAAAGTATCCGTTACTTTTTCAGTCAGTGTAAATCACTGATTCAAACAGTGAGTTTAATTCGCTGAAGTATTCTGTAGTTTCCGAAAGATTTCAGATGGAGCAGTTTTAACAGTTTGAATAAGTAGAAAAGCAAGGTTAAACCATGGTGCATTGCAGTTGTTTTAAACGTACAGAGCCATAATGAGAGATGTTTACCTGGGGTAAATTTAAACTTTTCTTGCTATAGCACAGATCAAAGTGTTTCAGCCATTCACCGAGCACTGCACTGAAGCATACATGGAAAATACGAGTGAATCAATAGCCGCTAGCGCTGTAAAATAATTGTGAATGAACCTCAGTCCTTTATCTTAAATAGTATTCAATTCATGAATGTTTAAGTGACCTCGAGACTTATGGACATTCTGTATTTCCATCCGAAGCTTTGCAAATAACCGCGATCAATCAGTCGAAGTTACCAGTGAATAAAGTAGAAGCTTTTTCCTCTGATACCATTGTATCGTGCTCAAGAAAGTATAGATGACTGAGCTCTGTGTGTTTAACGGCCAGAAGCATTCAAAATTTCAATCCGGAATGAGGCATTTCGATATACCTTAATGTAAACCTTTTCCAATAAATCACACAATTTAAGAAGAGAAAAATTTTCTTCAGCGGGTTCTGTTCGACATATATATATATAGTGGTGTCCGACGCAAATAGCAGTTTGTAATAATATTTACTTTACTTTGCTATCGGTCTAACGACTAAGACTTTGGATAATTTTATCTTACAACCTGTGGTGATACAAACTAGAAGCTAATCGCATTGAAAACAGCACCGAGAATACCGCAGTACAGTCAAAATAAGAATTTTGTACAGTGGATGCTCTTTCGCACTAACGTAAAGTTCCGTCACAAAGTAAAAGCAAATAATAGCTTAGGAAAAATTCTATGTCATTTGTTGTAAGTAACCAACCAAAACATTGAAGGTGACACTAGGTTTACAATTACATGACATTAAAGACAATTTTTGATTTAAAAAATAATTTTGACGTATGTTTTCATATTAAACATTTGCTACACATTCACGTAACTATCGATAGAATTATGTAGGCCTAGGCCTCGCATAGAAACTGATAAAGAGTAAAAATTAAATTTGAAAATGTCGATGGCCCAGTTTAAAAGGGAAACAATTAAAAATTCCCAGTTTTGAGCAAAATGCATATAGAAAGATTTCCGTTCCTCCGAAAAATCCGTTAATTAATATATTTGGTTGGCGTTAATTTGAAGCAAGTGTACAGAGGCTATAAAGGCGTTTAAAATTTTTATAGCCTGCATTTGCTGAAATTATCACACTTTAAAATAAAATAAATACAATTTCTAGCTCTTTACTGGCAATCAGAATAAAATGCCATGTTATTAAGACAATTGAATATACATTTTTTTTTATTTTCAACTAAATAGAGTGCACTTCTGTCTGTGTGTTAATGGGTCAATTTAAAAAATGCAATGTTATTTGTTGTTTCCCTTTTGAACTGAGCCATTTATATATTTTTTTCTCGAGCACTGGATAACTTACTAAAAGTCTAGTAACATTAAATCCTTCACGAGTGTTATTTGAATATGTGCACGTAAGAAACAGCAAAAATATAGTAAAATGATTTAGTTATCGTTGTTTTATTTCTTCCGTGTCTTTCACTAAGCTAGCCTCTCAGCGAAAAACAAAATAATTTTAGGTTAGGATGGTCGTGTGTGCTAGCGGAGAACAGCTCACTTGTTGTCGTTCCCTTGAAAATTTCACCTTGGCTTCCATTGCTCTCTGTGATCCAAAAATATTCTTGGCATCCGAGGCGGTACAGCGCGTAAATGTAAAATGCGCTGGCTCCAACGACTGCTAAGAGACCATCACGTAAACGAGTGAATATTTTCGTCGCTGAAACTCGTGCAGGGAGAAATCGCTGAAATGAAGACTTAAAAATGGAGCGTTCCAGTTATGAATCGGTCGTTTCCAAACAGATTCGCATTTACATTCGAGCAGGCACCGTGAAAAAGGTTACTGTATATTTACTAAAACTTTACGTAGTAAAAAAATATTTTCTTTCAGCTAGAAAATATTTTGTTTGTATTAACCCGGAAAAATGAAATTAGTGCTCACCACTAGTGTTTACTAGAACATATTTTGACAGGGAACTCTTTCTACAAAATTTTTCTTTCAGTGTATTATTAAGATGTTTAGTCAATGCTTCAATGTGCAATAATACGACAATAGTTCCAATTGTTACAAATTTTCTTTCTTACTATTTTTGCTTCTGTTACAACTGGTTGATTAAAAATTTTTAGCAATTGTTTGTAGAAGTACTAAATTTTTTAACAACCAGTTTGTACAAAAATATATAAAAAGACGAAACCATAACACATGAGAATTCCTTGGTAGATAAATTCCATTTATGGTCTGTCATGACTAGATAAATTATTTTGGTCTGAAATAATGTTACAACACTTGGTTTTAGTGCCTTATACGTATACCTACAGATATACTTAACGGCAAATTATCCAATTGTTGGAGCTTTATATTAATCCGCTGTTTACCGACGTAATCGCATTTTTAAGCTGAGCAGGCACTTTGAAAATGAATGTATTTTTACAAAAATGATTTTGTAGTACGTTAAGTAAATTTTGCGTTATACAATACTTCCAATTTCCAAATTTTTGCAAGCATAATTATTTTGCTTATTTATTTCTAGTGAATTTTTCAACAATAGTTCTTAGAAATGTTTCAATTTTTGACAACCAGTATATCAGAAAACATAAAAGAAGTATAACATTAGACTTGTTAAATTCTTGACAAACACGCTAATTTTCGTGTCTAGGATTCCATATACATAAAAAAATTTGGTTTTTAACAATTACATTGAGTAGTTAGAATATGAACTAAGCCTACAAATTTTCAGTTGAATGAATAATAACATTTAGACAAAGTTGGCTGGAAGTCGATAAACCTATCTGCGTCCACACGATTACGGGATAATATTATACTAATTGACGTTCTGTTATTTTTGCCGAGACCCAAACAGTCCACTCCACAACTCTCCTGTTTAGATTTTCCATTCTGGTATCTTTCAGAGCATACAGGAAGGTGGTAGGTGTTTGATTCTGGAGTGTATGCAACCAGCTTCGCATCATCATCCTTT
Source organism: Medauroidea extradentata (assembly GCA_003012365.1). NCBI lineage: Eukaryota > Metazoa > Arthropoda > Insecta > Phasmatodea > Phasmatidae > Medauroidea > Medauroidea extradentata. The sequence continues at coordinate 72,289 of PNEQ01041081.1, forward strand.
CTTCGAATTTTCCCAACATTTTCTTAGTTTGCAGTGTGCAGGCACTTACTGTAATCACTTTATTGAAGTTAATAGTAGGCTAAATAAAAAACAGGAGGTTAAAAACATTTTGCGCACGAACTGTTTACTTAGGCTTGTCTTCATTATCGTCTTGATATCTAGATTATTTTTATTTATTTTTTACGTAGCTGTCTTCAAAGAAATACCATTTCGCTTAAGGGTCCCGCCTATCCAGCTTGCAACTACGAAGCTAAGAAAGGAAATAAATTTTTTTGTATTGCCACAGAGATGGTTTGCAAGAATTTCATATATATTACTCATTATCTAAACTGCAATATCATCATTTAATTTTTACCGGAAAAAGAATGAAAATAAGTTTATATGGAAAATTTAAATATATTGCAACATTTGTTAAGAAGTTCACGTAGTAAGATTTTATTTTGGTTCGAAAGGTTTATCTTTGAAGTTGAGCCACTCAGAAGTTACTTTGATTATCATTGAATCATCATTTTAGTGTAGTGCCTACAACTTTAGTATGCAGAACTTTCTAACAGATAGAAAATTATCCGCAGGTATTAATTAGTTTGTCTTATAAAGTAACGTAAATGTTAGGAAAAATTGTTCAGCTTCTTCAGTTAAGGCTTGGGTATTTAGTAAACACACCGTAAAAAAACTTCCTTGAATGTTTAGGAAGTTATTATCCCAGACCCAGTATGGTACAGTTACCACACTTCGTATCTTAAATATGCAAACTTTTACAGTTGTTACAATACAAGTCTGGTATCTTCAGTATACATTTGACTGTTTTATAATTAGGTTTAGGAGGGTTACCATGGATGTCTGGGAAACTATTCTACCATACCTACTTTCTTAGAGCTCCTATACGCACGTCTGGTAAATTTACAAACTATTTTTTAGAGTGTACGTGATTCATTTGCTTTTCTTGTATGAATCTCCGTAACTCGATATGCCGTTGGTAAATTTATTTGTGCAAAACACGATATTTTTCACTAATTGAGAATTAATTTTCCTTTGAACAAACTATAAAATTATCTCATTGTACAGGGAATTTCGTGTTCACATCAGTCCTACTAATAAAGACGAAGGGATAATTATAGTAAACCTACCGTACGCGCTAAACTTTCTAAATATCTAGTGAATAAACGTTCCATGGGTATTTCAAAACGAAAGGAGCCTTCATTTGATGAGATTCTTGGATTAGATCTCACAATTGTAGAAACGTATTACGATTAATATATTTTAAATACCTTTAGTCATCCACCGTAGAATAGCCCTTTCCGCAACGGCTTACAGTACGATATGGTGGGTTAGACTCCTGTGACCAGCTGTGTTTGTTTAGATTAGTCACTAAAACTTCTCGTCTTCAACTCGGCACACACGAATTTGCTTGTCACTAAAGAGGAAAAGGTTTAACGCACTGACGAGGTGGCTAAGTATTGTCATTGTTCCGAAAGTTTTAAATGAAAAGAATAGCGTACTAGCGTTCGATTGAATCTTCGCCGAACATTTCAATAATATCCATTATTAGGTTCTGTACATCACATGCGACAAAAATAAAAATACCTGCTTAGTACAGCCAAATATTTGTATTTTTATTGATAACAATCGCATATTTTCAAGTATTCACTTACTTGTAAAGGCATTTTTCCTTAGACATTATAGGGTAGTTTGCTTTTCTTGTAGTTAATGAATTTTAGTTCAATTTTTGTATGTATTTAAACTTACATAATAATTTTTGGTAATACTAATATACATTTCTCAACGTTCTGTTCTATAATTTTATAATAAGAATTTTACTTTTTTTTTGTACAGCAGTACATAATGGCACGTAACTAGAGTGTAATTATTAAGGCTTGGCATAGTGAATTATTGTATTTTTAGCTCTTATGAAATTCTGAGAAGAAAACTGTGAAATTTGTTACTATAAAATCAATTCTATTTACCTTGCGCCACAATAAAAGCATCTCAGTTGAACATTTAACGTATATTTAAGTCGTAATCAGTCGAGGAAATTAAGAATATATAAATGTTCTTGGACTGGTTACGACTTAAATATACGTTATAAGTTCAACTGCGATGCTTTCGTTGTATTGATATTATAGTATTGATATTATAGTAACAAATTTCACATTTTTTCTTTCGCAGAATTTCATAGGAGCTAAAAATACAATAATTTAATATGGCGACTGATGACGAGTTTTAAGTACTGTATGGAACTAAATTTACCTATTTGGAAACTAACTATACAGCTTCTAGGCATTTAGAACATATTTCATTGTATGGCTACGCTAATGGAATAATCGTGGTTATCTACGGCCGTTCGGTAAGAGCTTATGATTTGAGACAGCATTCTGAGCCGGAATCAGTTTATATTGACTGGTGACCTGTGATTTTTAACTATTTCCAGATTGAGCAGTTTAATCAAATTAAATTATTTAAAATCTAGTAGTAATCAGTAAACGTTTACTAATTCACTTTTGCAATGTTTGCATTCATATTCGGAATCAGTGAATTTTACTTAATACCACAGTTGTTTTCTGTGACTTATTCATTAAAACTGCTCCATCCTGAATCAGTGACAAATCTTTAGTAATCAATGAATATTTACTTGTTCCGATTAACAGACAGCACAGCTACGTTTACTTGCTTTTAGTTTTTGCTCTATACGCCGTATGTTATATAAATATCGTCTTATCAAATACATTGTATTTTTATATATTGTCGAAAATAAAAAAACTTCAGTGAATGGGTGGTTTATATTATTTTTTGGAATGTTTTACTCGTTTACGTTATCTAAAAATGAATTCAGAATTTTTAACAATCCTTTCCATCTTCTTTGGAATCTTCTCATTTTCCGCTGCCTTCTCGCGTCACTTTTTGTCGATATTCCTGTCACGCCATTGTTGAAATACCTCCAGCCTCTTTTTTCGTCTTTTTCTTGCATCGTTCCCTCCTTAGTTCTTGTAATTTCTTAAGTAGGCTTTCAACAGTAGTCTATTGGTATTTTCAGATATTCCTCACCAACATTTTTTACTTCACATTCTTTTCTTAAACAAGTTATCGCAGAGCGTTGATGCTACAGTTTCGTCTCAGTTTTGCTGCTTTCGTAAAGAATTACATTTATTTTCTACTAGCACAGCTATACTAGATCTTCTTTAAATTGTTAATTTCTGATCAAATTATATGTTATTCTTGTAAGGAGTTGTTGTGTAAAAATTTGAATCATAATTTATTTTCGGTTAAATTTGTCCATATGACCGATCGAGGTGACGCAACGGTAACACGTTGAAATCACGTCCAGGGGGACCCGGGTTCGATCCCCGGTTCTGGCTATGTTGATTTCGGATTTCAATGGTTTCGAGAAATCGCTCCAAGTGAATGCTGGGATTGTTCGTTCACAAAGGCTATGGCTGACTCCTCTCCCAGCTCCTGTCATTGTACCAAGTTGCGTATCTTTGACTCTAATGACCTCGCTGTTGACAAGACGTGAAGCGCACCTACCTTACATTCATTTTCCATAGGCTTCTCGAATATTAAGACTTCATAACCTTTCCCGATTATCATGGAGTACGAATTTTAAAAGTTAATTTTTACCCCCAGTTTTTATTTAGGTTTTTTGTACGTTCACATTTCTTTCCTATTCGGGTAGAATATATATTTTGAAAAAGTTATTTGAACGTGTCTCTTACTTGAATCAAGAATTTGTAATTATTTATTATTCTGCATTAGGACCAGTTATACGCTATATTATGCTAATATTTCCTTCAGTGTGTATGTAAAAATATATCGTCGACTGCACAGTACAGGCATTAAAATATTTTTATTTAGTCATGTGCATTTAAAATACATTTTTAAATAATTATGTGCTGACAATTTATGCAAAGGAACAATGTGTTTTAACCAAAAATGTAATATTTATAAATTTCCCAGTTTTTCTTTGGTTTTTACTTTATTGTGTAAGGTTTTTAAAAACGCATTAACAACTCTTAAAATAACTTATGCTAACCAAATCATGCAGACTGTTCAGGATATAGTGATCCTTGCTTAATTTTTCTTACAGCTATTTTGTATTCCTCTTCACTATTTTTAATATAAAAACTATCTTGAAACTAAAAAACCAGTGTAAACGTTTCACCTCTCTGAAAACTTATCACCTTTTGGCCCCACTAAAGTACAGTTTTTGGTTGTTATATACATGTTTGGTAGTGTTCAGTTTAAAGTGAACAGTCTACAGCAACGTTACCACTGTTCATTTGCTTTTAAAAAAGTCGTGAATTTCCAGTTTCTCTCACTAGACTTGTTCGGTGTTAAGCTGTGCACTTCTACACTTGTTAAATATGGCACGGTAATCGCATAACTGCTTTTGTGGAAATTGTGTGTATCAATTTCCTAATAATTTGGTTAGTAGGTGGCCTAAACACACCACGACTCTACCACAAAACAACAAAACATTTTTTTCTCTGTGTCTGAAATGAGTTATATTAGATAATTATCTTTTAGAATATATACCATGAGCGTGGCCAAGCTTTATACGGATCAATGACTTACTAGATATATTAAGCACGTCGAATCAATTAAATTTCCCAGTTAAACACAAAATCATTTCAAAATTTTAAACAACATAACACCTAAAACGTAATTGTTTTAACTAATTCACATTAGTCAAACTTATCACTTAATTATCACATAATTGAACTCTGAAAGCATCAGATAAACATTTTGCAAAAGTTAAAAAAAAAAAAAATGAACATTTGCAGTAGTTTTTGCTTACTTCAATATCAGAAATGTTTTCCAGTAACATATTTCTGAAGAACAATCTCTGACGTAGAAATCTCGTGAATTAATTGCGGCGCAATAGATCACGCTTACTAGTGCATCATTCTGGGTAAATGTTTGCTCATAAAATGGGCTCGTATCATTATTTAGGATTGTGGTTTTGTAATTTCCCATTTTTACTTTCATATTGTGTATATTTCGATTAGTGATTTTTGCGTCTATTATCCACCACGCATTACCAATATTTAAATTTTCTACTTGCAGTAAATCTACTTTGTATTCCTACATCACATAACTCATTGAGAGAGACACGCAAAATTCGCGTTTTTTTCTGACAGCTGACTAGACTCCAAGTGACTATAGGCTCGTTCAACGTCTCCCGCTGGCCAATATTGTCATGACTTGCCGTGGAGAATGCTTACACGGTAGAGAGACCAATCTCTGTAAAGACGTAACACACGTAAATGACAACATATACAATTTTGTGTCCAGTTGACTTGTAAATTATGCTCTTGTATGTATAGGAAAGTGAAGTTTAGTCTGCTATCAAAAGATAACGCGAATTTTGCATATGTCTACTCATTGAGTAATATATATTTTTATCGAAAACTTTCAGCGTTCAAATTGTGGGCATGTATGCCACTTAATACTTGAAATGTATTAGTGTATCATTAACTTTGCTCAACTAAAACCGGGACCATGGCGATCCGGATTCGATTCCCAGCGGGGTCGATCCCTGGATTTTCGCATGTGGGAATCGTGCCGGACAGTGTCGTTGATCGGCGGCTTTTCTCAGGGATCTCCCGTTTCCCCTCCCCCTTCATTCCGGTGCCACTCCATACTCACCACATAGCATTCCTCACCAGCGCTAAAGACCTCGATGTTAAGCGCTGACCAAAAGTCTCTCGCTCGCTCACTCAACTAAAACCAATAATGATCTCATCTGCGTTCGCAAATTATCGACAGTCCCACACATGAATACAGCGCCCGGGCTCTCTCTTTAGGCACTCCTGCCGCCACACACTTCTCAAAGGTTTACCGTGGCCGTTTACAGAGCTCCTAGCTGCTATCACTTCATCAGTCTCTGTCGTCTTATCACCACTAACTCCCATGCTCCATCTTACGTTACCTACCCGGCCGGCCAAGACGCATTTCAGATCATTCATCGTACATCCAGAAAAATCGATAAATAACCTAACACCCAGAGTGTTCAATCTGGCGAGTCTACTCTCTTATATCGTCTTAAACCGTCGCGCGGAAGGATAGATAACGGTACCGCGCGACATGCGCTCACCAGCCGATTGACGTCACAGGGCAGTAATTAGCAGTTCGCATAGCTCAAGCACTGTATCGTAACAATGCAGTGTTCAACTTCTTGATGAAGATTAAAATTTTCGCGTATTTAAAAATAAATTCCTCAGATTTCTTATTTAAAAATTCATGTGAAATAGTTATACATGACATATTTATTTAGGTAAATTTAACTGAAATTCTTTGTATTGTAAAACGATTTACCTGTAGCCGAACACGAAAGAAATGAATTGTATTTTCATTAAAAGGAACCCTCTTTTTTGTGAAACTGTACTTAGCATAAAAGCGTTTACTTAACCTAGAGCTCATCAGATACACTAAAATTGTTAACGTGTATTTATTTAAGCGTTAAAATCTTTTTCTGCACCGCGTACAAGTAAATTTATTTATTTTAATATATCTAGTTATTATTTTGCGCTTTCATTTGTACACAAGCTGGCATTCAAACTGTAAGTTCGTGTCAGTTTGGCGTTTGGCCCTAGTTTTATTATACACCGCCTAGAAGCTTCCGAGCCAATAACAAAGACGCAACCCACTAAATGTATGCCCACCTTTGCGAAAGATATATTAGCGAGCAACTTTGAATACACGGATATTTTTCAAGGCTAGCTTGTAGGTCATGTAAGATATATATATATATATATATATATATATATATATATATATATATATATATATATATATAGCCTATACATATATATACGTATATATATATATATATTTATACATATATATGATGTATATAAATATATATGTATATGTATATATGTATATACATTTATATATTTATTTATATACACACACACATATATATATATATATACGATAAGTCTGTACAACTCATCAGAGCAATTTACAAATTTGTGATTTTTAAACGTTCCTTGCAATGAGGGCAAAGTTACTAATAAGATAATAATGTTGTACATACGCCACGAAGCAAATGGCGTGTCACAGAAAATTAGAGACTACACACAGACAGACAAATGAACGCCCAAATAAATTTTTTGACAACTGGCAAACAAAGGAAAAACACGCAATTCCGCACGGAATAAGTCAATTAACAGCACAACAAGGAAATAAATCGATACAAACAAGCACCCCGGTCACGGAAACAAACCAATAGGAGTTGTGGTCAGTTTGGGCACGAAAATACTCATACAATAATTCCTCAGTAGGAGTTCCGTCAACCAGTGGCGGAAGAACGAGACAAACAGACAAATAGGCTATAACTGTACTGTGACAAAAAATCCAAGGGAACAAAAATATTTTCTGTTCGAAGACGACACAACAGAGACACAGACACCTTAAGCTAACAAACACAAAAACATAATAACTTTAGACATTAAACAAAACCATACCACAGACAAACACGATGGTCTCCTCGCAACCAAAAAAAAAAAAAAAAAATGCAACATTTCAGAAACTATCATCTGTCTCCATCTTCAGGCACCAGCAGAATTTTTAGAAACACCTTTCGACAAACGTTTCTTTGATTAGTAATGTAAAGATCTCCAAACAGCTGCAGTAGGCTATACAGAGCTACAAGATTAATAATTTGTTTAAATACACTTACACTTTCTTTCCTGAATTTTGTAGCTTGCCTGAGAAAGCATGACAAATTAAAAAAAGTGTTTAAAAGGAATTACCGAACGTAGTCGGCCGATATTAGCTCTGAACAAACTAGCTTCAGCTGACCAGCAGGTTGATTGAGTTCGGGCTCACAGCAACGCACTATGCGTATGTCTTCGCATACGTTTGTACAGCGATTTACGAATACTTCCCGACTATGGAACACGAGCGTACTACTTCGCTCGTCTCGGGGCACTTATCATTTACATACTGTATTTAACTTGGATTTTCACGTAAAATAGTACGTTTACAAAGCATGTATAGAATATTCGTCGGAAATAGAGGCAATAAATGTTTTGGCAATCAGGCGGACATCTGGAAAAATAAGATCCGCCAATTTATGTTTTTTATTCGAAGGGGAGGGGGGTTCAGAATTCAAAATATAAATCTTAAATAAGCTGCCAGTGTTTGTGTGTTATTTATTTAGAACACGGTATTCGTGTGGGTAAAACATTTGATATAGTCATATACTACAATACAATGAGTGCAGTTTACACAGAATGTATATTTATAGTTAGTGCAAGAACAGGGGCAGAATGATGATAACTAGGGAGACTAACATTCGTCAAATGGATTTTGCACCAGTTTGTTTCAGTTGGCCTACATCTACAGCTCTGTGCCCCGATTAAATGTCACCACCAGTTATTTGCACCGACGCAACGCGAAGTAAGTGCAGAGCGAGTATAACGAGTATTCTATTGAAAGAGCTTTAGCATTTAATTCCAACGCAAACAAACGCGAAGCAGGCGCATATTATGTGCTGTGTCCATAAAAAGCTATACTTAACTGGGCCCCAGCTTCATAAGCATTGACAGCTTGTCTTTGTGAAGTGACGTCTCTCGATTAACTGTGCCAATCACAATGAGGTTACCGCAACACCACACGTGTGTTCTTCGTGGTTGGGGCATCAAGACACGTGACTGACTATACTGCAGAGCTAACTAACTGAGGGCAAAATTAGTTTCGCGGATGCCAGAATGGACAAACAATTCGCCTCCCACCAAGGCGATCCGGGTTCGATTCCCGGTAGGGTCGGTCCCCGGATTTTCGCATGTGGGAATCGTGCCGAGCGATGACGCTAGTCGGCGGATTTTCTCGGGGATCTCCAGTTTCCCCTGCCCTATCATTCCGGCGCTGCTCGGCACTCATCTCATGTCACCCCTCACCTCGATGTTGAGCGCTGACCAAAATCTCTCACTCACTCACTCTTGTCGCAAAACGTTTGTAGCCCTAATGATAACTTTACTATTTTTGAATACGACGATTCTAGTATACAGTAGTCTAAAGCACTTACATTAAATTAAGAACTCGATCAATTTCTTTTTGTATCCCAAACAGTCTGCAGTCAACGGTCTGTGAGATTTATAACAGCGTGACCTAAATATCGAAAAAAAAAAAAGTTTTTTTTTCTTTTCAACTGTCGCCAGCCGGGTACGAAATGAAACGATCGACGTGTTTTACGATTGTGTGCCAGTCTTCAGCGGGGGGAGGGGAGTTTGGTTACCAGAGAGGAGGGAGGACAGTCGACCACGGCGAGGGAGGGGAAGTTAGGGGAAAGTAGGGGGCTCGGTCAGGCGGGGGAGGGGAGGGATAAGCTGTATTCTGCTCGGCTTAGATGGCAGCAGTGGCAGCCCAGAACCTGCCCAGATGCAAGTTACTAGTCGGCTGTGAGTCAAGTTCGGGCGCCGTGCTGGGCTTCGGTTTGTGCCTTGGCCGGGGGGAGTAACTTATTTTTTTTTTCAAAGTTTTTTTTTCTCTCTTATCGCTTCGTCTGTGTTCTCTCCGTCGTCACGAAGTGCCGCACCAACTCCAGCGAACCTTGGCCTCACCGCAGTGGACGCCTGTAAGCGACGCTCTGGGATACGACTGCATGTGTGAGTACTTCCCGAACGAGTTATTTTTAAGCGGCTACCAAGTCAGGTGTGCCTACAGCCGTGCGCTAAAGTTTCGCCACAGCACCTCCACTCTCCGTGCGTAGGCCAACGCCGCCAGGTGACCCAGTAAGTCGAGCTTACTCTTCCGCCTGACCCATTTGACACGACGTTCATCAGACTGTATTGTGCCCGCTCGCCTGTCAGCGGCTAGTCCGCTAACCACTCCGACCACGGAGAGAGATAAGATATTTTCACTTTTATCTCGTTGCTGCACTGCGCAAACTACTTTCCTCAAGTTCTGCTTTAATTCCTGCGCTTGGGCCAGCTGTCGATAACATCCGAACTTATGTCCCTACTGACGTAGTTCAGTACTAAGTTAACAGGTTACGATCGATTTCCAAAAAAAAAAAAAACATATATATATATATATAAAAGAGTTAATTTGAATTTATGTTAAGGTGGTCGAATGGGTGAACATATTTCACACTTTCGACGCCTGTAAGTGCTGAAGTGGTAAGGACGAGACAACACGAGCTTCACTCCTCATCCTAGCCTCTATGTGTTATTCAACGGTGACCCTATTATTTTATTGCGTAATGTTCAATATAAAGGTGTATCGTACGCGTCTATGTACATCAAAATATACTAATATGTGGGCGAAGATTTTCATACCTTAAAAGGAACGCAGAAACACTCATGTTTGGCAAGCAGTATAAAAATAAACTTTAGAGATACACGGATGGTCTTAAATGGGTATACGTATGTGTAACTTTTTTTTTTATGTATTCCTAAACAGACATCACCTCACACTGACGAATCTTTGAATATTCTTGAACGCCGAAGCTGTACTTGTAGTTCTATGACTAGAGCAGGCGACCACCTTAATTGATACAACGTAACGTGATGCAAGGTACCAGAATCGAATCTACTTTAAGGCGCAGAAATTAAAATGCACGTATATTATATAAGTTGAAATTGCGCAATTCGTATATACAACACAAGCTGGCTTCCCCGCCCCTACAGAACCTTCACATTTGTCGCGCTAGACATCATTATTTTTGGCGCATGTAGTTGCGAAATCGCGCCTCTGTTTCGCAACCCCACACGACCAGGAGCACGAAAAGAAGGGAATTATGCCCGGGGGAGAGGGGGGTTGAAGGAAAAAAAAATATTTCGGCATTTCGTGTTCTGTCCGAGCTCTCCTAACGACAGCCATCCCCCGTGTTTACATTCCGCGACAAAGCAAGAAACTTGCGCCACATATCGTTTCTCAGTAGAGCACGTTTTAGGGGGGGGGGGGGGTGTTACGTACTTTATAAATGTTCTCAACCCGCGTCTTCAAGGCCGAACTTGAGCGGGCGACCTCGAACTGCCCTAGTTACTACCTCGGTGGTTACGCTCGGCTCGGGAGCACTCCGAGGAACCCACGGAACAGCAAGGGGCCTATACTCGAGTTTTCGCTCGCACGCAAATTGGAAGCCGTGAGATGTCTAGCCGAATAGTACTCTGTTTTTACTATACCAAACATGCATCGACGATCATGTAAACACTGTGTTTTTGTGGTAATACTGCTACACAAAAAAAAATTCTCCTAGATAAATAAATACCGTCGACGAACTTCAGCAAAACCTTCTTGCGGTCTGCAGTTCACATCGACATTTTAGTCCTTTAATTCCAAGTTCACAGAGATCAAATTGGCTCAGGCATTTTATTTTCACTCTAGGACACAACTAGTAGAAACGGTGATATGTAATTGGCCGGGTTCACCACTCTGCGTGTAACCTAACTGGCTGAGAAGCCGATCGTTTTGGATCACAGTGCCCCGGGAGAACCAGACACGTGTACAGGTATTTTACGCGCGAAGCTAGAGAGAGACACGTTTAATCCCCGCGTGTAGTTGTAGGGCGGGGGAGGGGTGGGGGCGCTCGTAACGTAGAAATCTAGACGAAGGGCGTAACCTAGCGACGGGGCGCACTATAGGAGAGGGGCGGGGGTGCAAGTTCGTCGTTCACAGGCCTCGTGTTGATCTACCACCCCCCTCCCCCTAGGAAAGCCGATAACAGCTTCCTCGTTATTTCCCCGGTCTTCGCCCCATTTTTCTAAACACTGGCGGCATGACTTTTCCATCTTCGTTGAGTTCGACTGAGACCTATGCCTGCAAACTTCTTGGTGTTGAGGGGTTAATGGGGAGTGTTAAACAATTTTATTGTATTTCAGTTTAAAATTTTCTCTTCGACAAAACATTCCTGGTAAACTGCTTGACATAAGTAATAATGAAATATTTCATCAATTTGTCATGCAGAATCACTGCAAGGTAATTCTTGAAATTTAACCCGCAATTCACTTGCAATGGTTCTACGTGACAAATCAATGAAAAATTTCATCAGTTTACCAAGAATAAATCCTGTGCTTTGTCGAAGAGTAACTTTTTATAATACAATTCGAACAAATGTTTATGGCTCAGAAACTTAAAATACAATAAAATTATCAAACACGCCCTCTTAAGGCGCGGGTTTACTAACTCCATCCTTCAAAAGCTCAAAAGAATTTTCCTGGAAGTCTATCAGCAGTATCAATGTCTAGGCACACAGATACGTCGAAGAATTATGATGCGCAACATTTCCATGTTATATGCAGACGAAGTTTTCATTGGGTGTCGCACCTATTTCCTTTCCCGTCTACTACTAGCAGAAAACGTGAACGCCTTCCAAAAAATATCAGCTGCTGATCGAAATGAAAGCGAATACGGCATGTTGAACACGACTCCCGCTAACTCTGGAATGAGGAACAGAATCTCGCATTTATACACCCGCGTCCAACTGCTTTGTCGTGTCTTACTCGTTACAAACAGTCGAGGTGCTCGATCTATCGCGCTGGGATCTATGTGGTGGAATGTACAGCTAAGGATCGATTTTTTGTTCATTTCTCCGTAATGTACAGCACCGGTAGGGCCATGAAAAATTCGCGATTTCTTCTACGCACACGCTCGAATTCGAGCAACTATAAGTTCGTGTCGCTTTGCGCAATTGGCCCTCGACTTTGTTGACATCCGCCGGAAGTCTCTGAGCCAATAATAAAACTACTCCTTCCCCCACTGCATAAGCGAGCAGCTAACAAACAAATGTGTTTTGCTTGAATATGCATACATTCTTGTAGGCTAGTCTACAGGTCAGTGAACATGCGAATTTTCCCTGTCTCTAAGCATCACTTTGCGGAATTAATAGTGTTTCAGGCCTGATACTTAAGGTTAGTAATAATTAAAATGTACGGTAATATCTGAATACTAAGGAATACTAGCCATATAATAAACGGTAAAATCAAAGAAATTACTGGGCAAAATTTGTGTTTTTGGTTTGCTGCTTCGACTGATAATTAATTTTCTAGCCAGTCTTTGCAGCTAACCATTTAAAATAAATTTTTTCCCATCGAATTATTAAAAAAAATAATAACTTTTTAAAGCACGTTGATATTCTCTTGCAAGTATAGTAGGTTACTACTTGCCTGGCATTAAAACTTGACTATCATATTTAAAATGGTTTAATACAAGCGAAGCATGTCTGATTGATGCTATTTGTTAGGTGAATTATGTTAACTGTGCCGATTCTACAGTGAATTTCAGTCAATCTCGTTTGCTAATGAATTTGAGAATTATTGTCGTCCCCACGACGAGCTTGTGACCTGTAGTTGACCGTCGTGGTTCGCATGCACTACGCATAGGAAAAAACACTGCTGGGTAGAAAACCTAGCGTGGTTGTAAGTAATCGATAGCTGGCCTTACTCGATTACGCCCTGTCACGCAGGCATTTACAACTCAGTTCTGTGTGCTGCTGCAACGCCAGCTCGGAGCAGAAAGAACTTCCTTTTTTTTAACTCAATTTGTTTCGTCGGTACAATTTAGCTAGTTATAAGTTATAGGCAACTGTCTATCTCTTGCGTATTTATACATTTTTGTAGGCTATTTGTAAGTTCAGAAAACAACTACTTGGTGTGAATTTACACACAAATGATTCCAGAAATAAGAATTATGTCTTCAGGTACCAACTGAGATGTATTAACTCATGTAAAAAAAAATGTACGTGCTAAGTTACGTTTTTAAATATGTGTGAAGGAAAAAAATCATTGCAGCCTAGTCATTTCTACAATTGGCGTAGATTTCTTACGGTACTGTCATCATTAAGATGTAATCGTGTCTTTGAAATCTTAGTTTTTATGTACAGTAGTTTAGCAGATACAAAAATTTATGTTAATTTTCGTTTATATCTTCGTAGGAAAACATTATTTTAAATAAATTTCTTCTGATGACGTAGTTTTTTACGTTTTCGTTACTGTCATGATTTCATATCAATTAGAACTTATTTAAGGTTCAAACCTATAATAAATATATCAATTTGCATTTATTTCTTTAGGAAGAATAACCGAGGTTATAAGGATACCTACCGGCACACATCTTTGAAAATTTCAAATTTGCTGTGTAATTTAAAATGAATCTACAATAATTGTATTAAAAACGCCCTAAACCCACCGCTAAATATTCAAGTTTGTGTTTAAAATAAATGTGTAGCTTCATTAACAATGCGATAATATTTCTGTTCGGCGTATAAAATAAATTCATTATCTCTTAGTTTTGGGGTAAGTAATATTTGTGTAGATGTGCATTTATATATATATATTTTTTTTTTAAATGTATTTATTTATATTTATATAATGGGTGTACAAGCTTCTGTTTCAAGTTTAACCTCACATAAACTAAAATAATGCAACTATTGAAATTTTGGGGTGACAAGTAGCCGATAATTGTTCTGTAAATTTAAAAATGTTTTTATAATATCAATAGCTTAGTGTACTATGCAAATATTTCAGTGTATTATAAATTGCTGTCTTATGAAACTAATTTTACGGCAGGTAAAATAAAAGTTCCAGTATCATACTGTAACTGAACGATACTTTCACATCACAATGAAAAAGGAAAATTAATACACTGTAAACATACGTACAACATTTAAATTTCATATGCTAGCAAATGCTGATTCAAATAACACACTCAGCAGCCAGAGAATGCCGTTAGCTGCACAAGGTGACTTCCTAACGTAGAATAGGCTCCATTAACTGAATTACTAAGCGTAAACAAAATTAAACGACGTTGATAAAAATATATCGATAATTCTGAAATATTGATATTTGTTAACCACAAAGTTTAATCGTATTCCGTATTCCATAAGCAGTATGCTACGTTGTCTCGTAATTAGAACAATAGATTGGTAATTCAAGGGACTTAAGCTCGAGTCGCGGCGAAAACTCGAAACCTTTCACTTCATTGAAAGTTCTCCTAAAGCGCAGTAATAAATATGGCATATTAGCCGTAAAGAAAGTAGGTGAAACTGTAAGAAATATATTTTTACATCTTGTGTTTGTAATTGTTCACTAGCAGAGTAAAATAAAACCGTTTCTTTTTTTAATGATTGTTGCCTGTTGGTGAAATTTTACAACAGCAGTTATTATCGGTTTTTATATTGCGGCATATGTAATTTGGAGCAAGTATTATGCACAAACAGTGATTCAGTGGCCTGGTTTTTTACATACATGATTGGTATTTTTTCTGTGACGCAGTGTAAAACTGTAAAAACAGTGTTGGTACTAAGTTACACGTGTGTTGGTGGAAACACTACTGTCACGTACATTGTGTGCAAAATTACAAAATGTTTGTTAAATTGTTGAATTGATAATCTGATACAAATGTTTGGGCTGTTAAAATGTTTTTCCGTCTGCTACTACAAGACGAAAATTGCAAATATTTAAAGGCGATTCCCAATATTTCAAACCCTATCAAAGCACATGAAATGTATAATAGTTAAGGAAAGTGACCTAAGTAAAATAAAACTAACTTAAATATCCTGTAAAATTTTGCGTAGTTATTTCGTTTAATTATTTTTTCGTTGTGGCAAACAAATTCGTGAAATATGCAACAGGTTCTTCAAAAAGTATTTAAAAAATTGGTAGGGAAATTTGAATTTGTTTGTACGTAAATACTGAAGAATTATTAATGTAGTTTAATACTATCGACGATTTTCTTGAACATTTAATAATATCTTGTCTAGTCATAGTGCTTCATTATTTTGAAACCAAGCAGTTTTTCTTAAAATAATCTGGGTGTTAACAATCAGCTCAGCGTAAAAAATATTTCGAATACTCATTTCCGAGTAGATTAGAATGTCGATCGGAATTAACTAAGGAACTCGTGAACTAGAAACATATACATGGTTTACAGATTTTCGTAAACTTAGAGGTTGGCGTGAAAGGTACAAGAAATTTGACACCTTCGATTACATACCGCCAAGAAACACAGTTTAACTAGAAACATATACTTGTTATTAAACCGTAAGTTATTCAACATGTTGTTTTTTCACTGTTAAAGTAGACATTTTTGTTAAGCTACTTGCAGGGACACAACCAACAAAAAGAATGAGCTCAGATCAGAAGTCTGGGGTTATAATTAAATTTTTTATTAAAGTTTCCGTTGGCGTATGAAACACGTTTCAGTTTGTTGTTACAACGCTCGTAAACAAAACTAATGTTTTCATCATGTTTTATCTAAGCCTGCGAACCAAATAGACTTTGGTTAGCGTACATCTAAAGGTTCGAGATTTGTGGAGTAGTTATCAAAAACTGAATTTGTACTCGAAAGGTCCTGCGCTCGATAACCGGCTTCTAGCATCGTGATACCAGCTTTTGACTGGATTTATTTGTTTGAACATACTCCATTGCGAAATAAATGACTGTCAAAAGAAAACTAAAAATAAAAATAAGACAAGAAAACATAAATAAGCAGAGTATGCTTT
Source organism: Medauroidea extradentata (assembly GCA_003012365.1). NCBI lineage: Eukaryota > Metazoa > Arthropoda > Insecta > Phasmatodea > Phasmatidae > Medauroidea > Medauroidea extradentata. The sequence continues at coordinate 88,736 of PNEQ01041081.1, forward strand.
AGTCATCAGGATACATACACAACATGAACTTCCAAAACTGGAATCTGGTCAGATAAAACACGGAACAAACAGAAAATAAAAGAAATAATAAAAATATAAACAATTAACCTAAGTTAACATGCGACACAACGATGAGACGAAACAAAAACACAAACAGAAATAGGCCTACAGCAAACGACACAACGATGAAACTAAACAAAACACAAATATGTCGGACACAAACAAAAAAAACAACAAGCAACACAAACGATGAGACGGAAATAATACAAATAATTATTTCAATTGTTCCTTAGTTCACTATTTGGGAAAGTCTTCAAATTGTTCAGTCTGGGTTCAATCCGTGTTTATGTGTACATATCGAATAGAATTTGTTTAGTGTAACACATGTTCAAGTCAGGTTCGCTCCATTTTGGTTGCAGTCCGATTTCAGCACAATTCGTAATTGTACTCTAAACATAGGCGGCTGCAGAACAGAAATCGCGCAGGAGTTATTTACACAAATATTATTTGTAGAGATGATGGTATATCGCGAAAATGTTTTGTGTCAACATAGCCTTGAAAACACTGACACAACGTAGCTGTCTGCAGACCAATAACATGCATTAAATATTAAAATAGCGGGATTCTTATTGGCTCAGTCAAATAGGACAGTAGCTCCACGTACAAGGAAAAGCCAGTAATCTTTTGATAAGTTGAACGTATGTTGAAGCCTAGCAAATAGTCAAGTTTTCCCGCGAGAAACCATCATCTCTAATTATTTGTATTTTTCTAAAGTAACTGACAGATTATATGTCCCTCCCACCCTCTTTCCCACCAACCCAAGTACACACATTCACATCACGAACACCGAAACACACGAAAGATTCTGAGTCATGCTTTGCCAATGTCTGCGGCTCAGTATAGAGGCAGGATGTTGTCGAATTGCATGCCAATATTTTGAGGAAGAAACCTCAAATATGTAAGAACAAGAAGTTATGTTTCAACGTAAGTGGTGTAAGTCAATTAAAATAGTTTCCTCTTAAACAACTTTTTGTAATCACGTGATAAGTGCAGTACATACATTCTTGCAATATGAAAATGGTATTTAGAAATTCAGTTATGCGTGAAATATTTGTGATAGATTTTTCTTTTGGAAAATGTGAACAGTGTGAATAAAAAGTAAACTAATAATAACTGTGACTTAATCCACTATTTGACTCAGCCCGTCGTTTGTCTCAAAACGCACCGTTACTGTATACTACAGGTATCATTCCATACAATGCATGGCTTGCAAGTTGGGTCATGTCGCTGTACAATGCTTCGTTGAACAATGTCTACAGTCAAATTAAATACGTCTCGTCTGGTATAGTCTGTGTCATTTAAGTATTCCGTATTCTGACAGTTCACTTCTGAGAAACGTGTCTGTACACAGGCTTGCGGAGACAGTGCTATTCCAGGAAGCCAGGTAGGTTTAAAACTCAAAACAATGGAACTGCCTGACGCATTTCTCAGAAGAGAGATGTCAAAATACGGACAAGTTACAAAAAACAGACTTTATGTAGCTATGCCACTAATTGCCGAAATAACATCAGGGTTGCAACTCTTATTTGTTCTACTATGTTAACTTGTGATGGCAACGACGGGAATCGCAGAGGTTGTACAAAATCGTCCAATTACACATAGTCATACGTGTCACTCAGGGTTCCCACAGACCCGGAAAGTCAGGGAAAGTCAGTGAAAGTCAGAGAAAGTCAGTGAAAGTCAGGGAAAATTAATTTGGTCAGGGAAAGTCAGGGAAACATGTTTTGAAACCCTGTGAGTCAGGGAAAATTACCCTAAGAGAGCAGAAAGTCAGTGAAAATATTCTAAGTACGATATTAAACTGCTGTCTTCACAGCCTGCAATTTTTTTTCTGTTGTGAGGGCCACTTTTCCTCTTTTACGTGTTAGTATTTCTGTTTTTTTATCCGTATTTTTGTTTTATTATTATTATTATTAGGTGTTTGTTTTCAGATAGTCAAATATGGATTACGCAACTTAGTTTATATGTATTTATTTCAGTGTTACTGATTTAAATTGGTATATAAAATATCTTTTTCATAAAAGGAGAGTGATGGGCAGCTATGGGGATGGTGGAGGCTGCAAAAAAAAAGTTTGTTGTATAGGCGTGTAGTTATAGTCATATTAATTATGGTCAGGGAAATTTTTAATGATTGGTCAGTGAAAGTCAGGGAAATTCAGGGAGATTCATTTTAATATTTCTGTGGGAACCATGTACTGTTCTATGTCAAATACTTTCTGCAATGTTTACAGTAAACACAGGTTTAAGCTTACACTTCAAGGTAGCCCATGACCTTACAAAACCTCGTATACCATACGTTGCACGTAAAACTTGTTTTAATATTTAGTAAGGTGTATGCGGGTGGAGTTTGTTGGTGATTTTCAGACCAATGCGGAAGTCTTACATGTAATTAATGAAGTAAAACGTGAACGTGATACGAGAAGAGACATTTCAGAAACTACCCCTTGACTTCGTTTTGTAACTCAGATAGCGCCCACTGCAATTTTAATGTGTAAAGTGTCACGTACATTGATAAATAATAGTGAGATGTACGTCAATTTCGAAAATACATTCCAGGTCAGGTTGAACGCCAAATATATATATATATATACACACACACTTCATAATCACGTGTGTGATTAGCTGGCGGCTGTCACGAAACGCATTTGACTACTGCAAGCCAGTAGTAAATAAGGAAATGATTCATAGAGCTATCGCTTGTAATGTTGTAAGCCAATGAATAATCAACTGTATCCAGAGCGTGTACAGGACTGAGCAATCTAGGCTACTGCCAGATGAATCCGCGAAATTGACGTACCTCTAATAATGCAGTAGTTCTGCAGTGGCCGTCTTTCATCATATTTACACTCCCCGTGCGTAGTGGATTGCCTACCTCTCAGGCCACGCGCTTTCTGTTTTGAGTGATGTCACCACGGATTTCTCGCAAACGGTTCACCTGCGAGTGTTCGGCCAAGACGACTTTTTTTTGTTAATTTTAACGTGCTGGTTACTAAATACATTAAATAAATCTCTTAGAAGTGTTCATAAATAAGTTTAATGCAAACGCAGGGTGGCAACACCCATTTTCACAATGAAGTGGGGTTGATCTTTCCAACCACATTTCCCGATGTGAATGATCTCCATTATGCTAAACACTATTAGCCTATTTGTCGTTTAATTGCAATTAGTTTATAAAATATTATACTTCAATCATTTCAAAATTTCAAAATCCGGCTTTTGGTGCGCACAGCACCCTTAATAATAAAATTCGGGAAAAGTAGTTCTTACGTAGTTCTTACATTTTCGTCTAATTTTATCCTAAGGATTCACCTTCCAGCGTTTGCCGTTGTTATTCATATCCATCATGTGTGTATTTATATATACTCAGAAGAAATATATATATAAATTAAATTTTAGGTTCAAATGGTTTATGTAATATGATTACTTTTTACCCAAAACCCGTTTATGTATAAAATTATAAACTTTATTTCTACTTTTTATGTGACGGACGTGATGTGAAAACCAAACGAAGCAAATTCTTTGTAACCAATATTATGCATGTATAGTAAAGAGTTTACGTACTTTTTAAAATCGGAATAATGTATTCGGATTATATATATATATATATATATATATATATATATATATATATATATGCAAATAACAAACAAGTAGACATTTTCATAACTGGTTCAAGACATGGTTTAAACAACGGTAATGCATTTATGGACATAGTAAAATTTCCTGTTTAATTCAATATAAATTGCAGACATTTTACATACTTTTTTACTGTATTTACCGTCCTCCTTAAAAAATTCGAAAATGTATAAATATTTCAGAAATCCCTGGCAGGGTAAGAATTTTCATGATAGGCTACAAGATACGGGAACAAATTTAGGAGATAAGTAATTTCACAGCATACCCCCTCCCCTTAAATTAATCTGCACATTGGGCAACATTTCAGGGAAGTACGGAAACCTGCAAGCGCACATTATCACTGACAAACGGTTAGATTTATGGTGCCCGTAGCCACGTAGTCTCATCATAAAGTGGCTGTGATGACAACGTCACGTAAGTTCTGGAGCTGGTCTCAGTTGATATGATGGAAGTTGGCGAGTGATGGAGTAGTTGGAGGTGGTTCACAGACTATCAGCTGAGAGCTGCCGGCCACAGATGGATTATTCAGAGCGTGTCTGGGTTTCACGGCCGCCAGATCTGTGGTCCGAATGGCGGAGCGAAACCAGCCCCTCCCCCTCCCGTCGCACTCGTTCCTTCCACAAAACTCAATCATCTCTAATTGGACCGTGTCACCAGGCGCACCTAGCCACCAGTGGTTCGGGGTCGCATTGCCGTCGACTTGTCAGCCCGGTCTGACGAGATTATTACGCATACCAAAGATGACAGATGCTAGGTGGTGGGGTTGTGGTGGGGGTTATGTGAGATAAACACCCTCCCCCAAAATCCTATCAACCATTCCCATTTTACAGTAAACGTATGTGAAGCTATTTACCTAAATGATGACTGTATTGTAATGTATTGTAATGATAAAGAGGGTTTTACTTGTGTGTTAGATTAAGGCGTTAAGATGAAATGGTAAAATGTCTACTCATCACTATTCGATAGGACTTTTTGCCGAGTGGATATTTTATTAGTGGGCGTCTGTTTATACAGCTATAGTCAGTTGTATAAATAAATTTTTTAAGTAAATATATACGGGTTTTAAAAATAATACGGGCTAAAAACCACAAATGCCGTAAAAATGGAAAACTGTAATATTTATATAACTTTAAATTTGATAATATCATGGTCTCTTAATAACCGAATTTCAAAAAATTCTTGCTTTATTTTGTAAATAATGTTACTATTCGAAATCCTCTGCGCGAGATAGATTTCGGATAGTAAAATTATTTTCTAATCAAAACGCGGGTATTTTTGACATTCTGTTTATCGTATTATAGGCCTATGACTATATACATTTTTTGCTCCTTGGATATTTAGATGTTTAAGTGTTTTTTATTTCGACGACATTGTCGATACGCCAACTGTCACTATTGACCGGAAGTTTTCGTGATAAGATTTTCCCACCACCTCTTTTCAATACCTTACGTGCACACCTGTAGCTCTAGCACAGAATATATAGGAATACAGAAGGCAGGACGGTCAACTCAATCTCACACACCAGAAAAATGCTTCACTGACCGGCAACACGGCGGAAACACCTACGGCCAATCAGCGTAAGGCGGTTGCCCTGCTAGCCAGCAGTCAGACCAATATGAAACCTGCTGTAACGTACTAGTGCCAAACGTACACAGGGCTGGTATCAACAGCCTCGGACAGCCAATAAGCGGCGAAGTTCGCTCGTATCAAATGAGCCGCTACATCATTTCTCTTCTGTATTATTATCTAGTCTATGACTCTACTTTATGGTCATTGGCAGCTTGTCTTTGTGCTGAGCCTTTCTTTATTTTACTTGGTCAGTCAAAACAAGGTTAACTGCGACACCACACGGTATGTGATTTTTCGGACAGAACACCAAGACACTGGGCGTTACACTGTAAAATAATATTTGTAAACTTACCGTTCATATGTATAGAAGTGTTAAGAAAGTAGGTATGGTAAAATGTTTCCCATACATGGACGGTAGCGTTCAATACGTTTTTAGTATACAGTTAAATGTATCCTGGGGTTACCTGACTTGTTTATAGTATGCTGACGTATAGTAAATGTAATATAGTGACTATTGGTAAACGTCCATTGCTATTTAGGAAACTTTCTACGGTATAAAACATCTCACAATTGACAACAACGATGCAGAGCTGCAGGTTACCGCGTAAGGCACTGAGACAATCGGTTCAGAGGTCTTTACGCGAAAACTTCCTGTTCTTGACTATTACTAAAGGGATTGACGATGTCGAAATTTGCAAGCCATTGCATAAGCGATATAACGATGTATCGCCCGGGATTTCACTGCAACGAGATACCGTATCGATGTGGTCAGAACTTGACAAAGCGATACTGGAAGTAGAGGTATCGCATAGACCGGCCCGTGACAAGAGGGTAACGCATCAGTGATTGCAGTCTAGAAATGACCTTGAAATAAAGCGCAGCCTGCAGTGGGCTTGTGATTGTCCCGCGTTCGTAGTTGCTGGGAAGCAAAACGAAAATTGCTTCCGTTCAAAGTATTTTTTCTCACACTTTTACAAATATTATCATAAACTGTTATATCATTTTCCAGATAGGCACCACACGAAGCTTTTAAAGGTGTGTTTTATTTAATAATTGCATAGACACAATATGGAAATTGAGAGCTGTAAATAAAAATTATTTGCATTAGCAGTTGTAAATTTGTCAACATTTTGGTGAAAAATGTAAATGGTTTGCAAATATACAGAATATCTTATAATTTTGTAATAACCGGTTTTTTTTACGATTATCACTAAAATTGTTAAATTTTTATTATATTGTTGCAATTTGGACTGCGAATGAACGAAAAATGTTTACAGTGTAGAAGTTAACGCAACTTTGGAACTATTCAAATGTGAGAAATTCTTATTATTATATATGTAAAAATTTTTCAGTGGACGATACTAATAACGACATTATTTCCTTATGGAAATTTCCTTCACATTCTTTGTAATCCCGCATGCCGGCATTATAAAGTCAGAATTTGCAAGGTACCGTCGCATACAACTAACTTAAACTAATGGAAACACTGAAATTAAACAATTTAATTTTATGTATGATGTCATGGGCTAGCTGCTTAAACTGTTGGTTGCATCATGCAACTCTTTTTTGTGTATTTTATTGGCTGGTTATCATGTAAAAATCCTCAATTTTTTTTAGCAATGTTTAATGTCACACATCTAAGTTCTTTTAAAAATTCTATCGACTAGCCTTGATAACTTATTTAGGTGTAACTTAATTTGTTTCAGTAAGTATATTGGATTTTGTAGGATGTTTTATGCCGTCAAAAGCAGAATTTTGAGTTCGACATGCGTTTATTGAATACTAAGTGTACTACATTTATCTCATAGAAGACCGATCATATCGTAGTTTACGAAGCTAACACTATGCCGTACGTGCATAGAATTATTAATTTTTCACCACTGAATGGTTTTGAGAACGTTTAACTGGTTAAAACTATTTTCTATACTGTCATTCTATTTTATATTTGAATGATGTTCTATAATAATACTTAACTGAAGGCGGGCAAATTAATCGATTCAAGATTTTTTTTTATTTTAGAATATCATCTTCGACTTATCGAAACACTTGAGACAGCTTTTACAACCGTGGCTAACTAATTTTCTGACATTTGTATTGCAAAATACGTATGGTTTTAATGTGTTCACATTTGAAATTAAAAAGAGTACAATAAATATTTTTAAGTTGGTTTTTGTAATTTTATTACATTTTTATATGGGAATTTATGCGGCGAAACTTTGAAAGCGTACGTCAAGACGTGTACAAGAACTGCGTTGAAATGTGTGCGTATTAAGAAAATTACTTAATCTGAAATTAAGAATTGCCTACATTCTGAAAATTTTGAAAAAAAAAAAAAAAAAATCAGCTCATTCTTACACTTACATAGGGTCGACCGTGACACTATTCTTCTGTGCGAATTATTTTGAATCGTAAGTCAGTTTGTTTTCCTTTAAAGCATAAATCCGATTCATGCAAATTCGGAAATTGACAGTCCAATATAAAAAATTACGAAAGTTAAATTATTCGTTACATTATAAAATAGTGACTATGTTCGTCTAAAAACAAATTCTATTCTATTCAAATATAAGATTTGTTAAAACAGTTAAAAATTGCGGTGAACTGACCCGAGCGGATGCGCTGTCCGGGCGACTTAGTGGCGCCGAATTGGTCGAATCAATCGACATCTCTTGACACTCGGCTCTTGGCCGTGTCATGTGTGCTGCGTCATACAGGCGAGGGATCGATTGTCGGTCGCAGTCGGTCAACTGTATTAAGAGTGACCCCACGCACTTCTCTCTCGCGATGACGACTTGCCGCAGTTATTACTCCACGAGATCGAAGCGTAAGGCTTCTGGCACAATTGAAAACTTGAGCACTTTACTTTACGATAGCTTTCTATATGTGGGTTCTTATGGAGTCGTATACACAATGGTGTTGAGAAAGCTGTAGGTCAAGAAGTCTTGACTTTGAACTGTAACCCTGAAGTAGGGGCCGGAAAATTTCGCTGATTCAATGAACTGCAAGTTGGAATCAACTTTCCTATACATACTCAAGCCCCGTCTATTCGTTCATTGTCGGTTGTTCCAGTGAGAAGCAGCTGGTGGACAAATGGTCCCGGCTTGAGTATATTCATAGGATAGTGCATTCTATCATGCAGGTAATTGAAACCGCGTAATTTTCCGGCCCCTACCCTGAAGTCATAGTCAAAATAGCAGCTTGCAAAGAACCACCTGATTATGAATGATATAATTTTGCATGTTCGTTTCTGTGTACTGTTTTATTCCGTAGTAGGGTTTCATGAAAAATGTAACATGTGTGTCTTAAATGTATTAGGGAATCCATGATAATGGTATCAGAGAACTATTCGTAAATTAACTCTAAGTTTAGTCCACAGACATATATGGTTGGGTGATATACGTCTGACACAACGTATCACTGTAAAAAAATCTTCCTAAAATGTTTAGGAAGTTATTATCCCAGACGCAGTATGGGACAGTTACCATACTTCCGTCTTGTAAATATGTAAACTTTTACAAATGTTACAATACAAGTCTGGTAACTTCAGTACGCATTTGACTGTTTTATAATTAGGTTTAGGAGTGTTACCATGGATGTCTACAATACCTACTTTCTTAGCACTCGTACACGCACGTCTGGTAAATTTACAAACTATTTTTAGAGTGTAGCTGCCTGCATACGAATAATAGCCTAGGCATCACATATTACAATAGCGGGATTCTTATTGGCTTAGCCAAACAGGGCAACAGCTCTACGTCCAAGCAAAATCAAGTAATTTCTTTATGAGCCGTACGTACGTTCACTGTAAAAAAAATCTTCATGAAATGTTTAGGAAGTTATTATCCCAGACGCAGTATGGGGCAGTTACCATACTTCCGTCTTGTAAATATGTAAACTTTTACAGCTGTTACAATACAAGTCTGATAACTTTAGTATACATTTGACTGTTTTATAATTAGGTTTAGGAGTGTTACCATTGATCTCTGGATAACTATTCAACCATACCTACTTTCTTAGCGCTCCTATACGCACGTCTGGTAAATTTACAAACTATTTTTTAGAGTGTTGAAACCCAGCCAACAGTCAAGTTTTCCTGCGATGAACTATCATCTATAACTATGAGCCAGTGGCGTGGGTGAGTTGCATGGTAAGCTGTACTTGGCGACAACTGTACGAATTCGAGAGTTACCTTATTGAAGTGACATCACACTCGTGCCTCGCCGCTGCCGATAGGCAACTCACGCATTTGTCCAGACATCACAAAAATCCTTTACAACACTCTCACGCCACGCCACTGCTAAGAACACGAGGAATGACATGCCTTCATGAATCAACCAGCAAGCATATGCTTCTGTAATTGAAGTCATGTTCGTGTAGAAATCGTTCTATGCCTCTTGCAAGTTGCTAGCTGGATATTTGCATTTATTTACCTGTCTACTGGTTTCGCAGACAACTAAAATCACTGGCTGTAATGATACACCATACTGGCAGTGGGGTATTGCCGTTAGTCGGAGGGTTTTCTAGAATGAAGGCTATACAGTTTTACCCACCCTTTCATTCTTGCGCTGCTCCACATTCTAAAAAATAGTTTGTAAATTTACCAGACGTGCCTATAGGAGCGCTAAGAAAGTAGGTATGGTAGAATAGTTTTCCAGACATCCATGGTAGCACTCCTAAACCTTTTTATAAAACAGTAATATTTATACTGAAGTTACGAGACTTGTATTGTAACAACTGTAAAAGTTTGCATATTTACAAGACGGGAGTATGGAAACTGTCCCATACTGCGTCTGGCATAATAACTTCCTAAACATTTTAGGAAGTTTTTTACAGTGCATGGTAACCTCCAGTTACACTTCACAGGTGCTGAAAACGTCTTCACTTCTTCCTGGAACGAAGAAACCGGCACATAGGGATTAAGATATTTTAGACATTCTCATTTTTACAGCCCCTGTTTTTCGTTGAGAAATATTTTACACCAACATTTTTATTGCCTTTCGCTCACATCTGCAGCTTGATTGGTAGTTACTGGACGTCACTCATTTGACTGTGTCAATCATAATAGGTTACTATGACGCTATGCCTTTTAAAGGTTTCTGGTACAACCCTAAAACGCTGACAGTTTAAAACATCCAATCACTTACTGTTACGCAGAACTGTAGACATGCTGGCACATAAACAATCCGATGCAAAATTATTTGAATCAAATCTCACTTGCTCTACTCAATTATTAAAACCACGAATTCGGGTCTTTGATTCACCGATTTCAGAATGTCTGGCTGGAATGTGTAAATGAGGAATTCTGGCGTCTGTACTCGGGTAATTGTGTCACGGTATTGCACGTGTGCCTCGGGTCAGCTTGATACGTTCAAGCTTAGCTTCGTACACACCATCATAGATCGATGCGGCTTTTCTCGGCGCGTACTTAAACTTCGTAATTCCAAGTCGGGCAGGAAGGCTGAAAATACGGATGCACGTGTCCAGGCTTCGTATGATTTACAGCCGATACTTTTCACAGTACAATTTTAAATAAGTATATTTAACCACGGCAAATGTTTCCTGCTCGTTAGTTAGCTTGTAATACTTAACGTTCCTGACATTCTTCTCTTTTCACTCGGTATGTTCCAATTCGACTAGGCCAATAAGAGTTCTCGTTCGCCGATACTGCAAAATTGTTATTCACCTGGAAACATCTAACAGTATCAAATAATTATAACCACCTATTTTTTAAGAACAGTTTTTTGGATCAACTTGTCTCATGGCCTCATGTGCACATCTACAGTCATGCATTGTGGTAAGTGATTGGATGTTTTTCAACTCTCAGCGTTTTAGGCTTCTACCAGCAAATCACAAACTCATTGGGTTGCAGCAGGGGCATCATTTAGGTTTTTCTTGGAGGGCAACATTTTTTTTTCGGCGAGAATGACCTTGTTGCATTTTTTAAATTGATTAAGCATTTATAAATTATAAATTTTAATAACAAAACTTCAGTTTTATGTGCTTAAGTTAGCAATCTTTAAATAATAAAATACAAAAAACAAATTTTATACACTTAAAATTCTAAATCCCCCCTGAATGACGCCCCTGTGTCGCAGGTACATTATTCTAATTGGTACAGTCGAATGAGCAACGTTTCTCCACACATAAACACTGCCAAATAAACTTGAAGCAGATCTGCAAACGTGGACTAAGACAATGTAACAATTTGTTGCACAGTTTTTTTTTACCATGGTTCAACAAGTAACCGCAGTTCAGTCCAGTGGCGTGGTGTGCGTGTGTTGCAAGGTAAGCTGTGCTTCGTGACGTCTGTACAAATTCGAGATTCTGCTATTAGAAGTGGCATCACGCTCGTGCCTCGACAATAATTACTGATCAACAACTCATGAATTTGCTCAGCCGTCGCAAAGTTCAGCTTGCCTTCCAACACACCCACGCTATGCCCCTGCCAGTCTTATAAGGTATCACTTACTTTTACGTTTTGACTTTAAACAGGAATGTAGTTTTTTTAGTATCCACTTAAAAATCACAGGCTTATAGTCTGTTTCTAAATTAATGGACCTCCCATCACGTTTCCAGCTATCTTGGGAATGTTTTCTTTGAATGAATTATTTTGAATTATGGAAAAATATTATTTCATAAGCGGTCAGCAATGGTCTTTGATAATATCGTTCAAACAATATGTTTACAAGGGTAGCAAAACAATAAACACAGGAGAAAATTAAATACAGAAGGTAAGGATTGTGACCCGAAAACTCGTTAGGTTACGAGGAAGCAAACGACTTTTACATTTGACTGTACTGCTTTTGACTACAACAGGATCTTAGCCAAGCGAATTAGATGTTAAACCACCTACGTTAGACCCAATGACGTAGTAAGAAATGCAGTGTTTCGATAAATAGGACCATTTTGCTACTTAACATCCAAAATTTCCTTGAGAAGGGTCTCCGAACCTCTGGCTTTCAGAGATATTCCCGTAGGCGTTCCTGTATTAAAGTTCAGATTCGAACCACCTTTTTTAAAATCCTAGTTATGCCACTGGTGTTATGTTGACGAAGGAAAAGTCGTGGTCATCCAAGTTCTAATCATTTCCCACCCGTTCACTGAGAGAAAGGTGCGGTTCGCAAACAAATAATATTTATGTATATTGCTAATTAATAATGTTTGTTTGCTGTTATGAATTTGTTGGGTGGTTGTTCAAATATTTTTCTGTCTGAATGTATAAAAGTATGTTAGCGCAACTAATTATTTGTTTCGAAATACAAAGAGTTTGCTTTTAAATAACTGAAGAAAATTTTAAGGTTGTAAGCTACCGAGCAGTGGCGAAGCGTGGACGTGTTCCAAGGCAAGCAATATGTGATCTGACTATACACTTTGAGCACATGGCAGTTGTGTTGTGAGACATCGGTGTATTACTGGAAGATTTGTTCCTCGCTACTGGCTAAGAAGTCTACCTGCATCTACCAGCCAAATGGTTCCACAGACAACCGAGAGTTATGTATAGTCACTGCTAATCACCGCTTGCCCTAGAACACTTCACGCTTCGCCACTGCTACCGAGTATCGAACACTGAAAATTGGTTTTCGAAAGTCGTACATGACACTCACGGCCAAAGGTACCGTTATTGGTACGTGCTGTGTCAACTGCAAGAAATTGAGGTGCATTATTTATTTATAAGTGTTTATTTTTAATTTTTCGGTCAATAATTTTTTAGTCGGAATGTTTGTCCTTGTATACAACATAATTATATGCACGAAGCAATACTGGTATTTTGGAAATCGTCTCTTGAATTGAAATATAAATCCATCCTTTGCTGTTTATTGAAGACAAGACGGGCCCAACATGAAGGTCTGGTTAACAAACTGTAAATTTTTGGAGTTACAGAAAATTACAGTTGTGTGAACCAAATATTTAGTTTTCAAGTGCAAATACTTGGTCAACTAAACACATCATTTCTTTGCGTCAACAAAACCAGACTTGTAGGGTCTTGTACTTTGTTCACGTAACTTCACATTTAGAGCGAGAGATTTTTGGGGAAAAGAATCCTCCAGCAAATCCTTTCAAAGTCTTACGTTCACAACCGCAGCTGTTCTTCAAGGTTATTGACAGACTGCATGTAATATTTTTTCATTCTCATCAGTCAGTCATAAAATGCATGTTTTTATTGTCAGCGTAGATACAAAAGAGTACTCATACAATTTTAACGTTCGTAAAGATACGAAATATTTCATAGTACTACGTACGAGCTACTCGTTATTCAAATACGTCTCGTCCCTGAGAAGTAGTGAACGACGCGACACCAACAAGCCTGCATTAGAGACGCAAATATAATTAACGACTCTGTAGAGTCCAGTACGTGTGGCAATATAACGTATCGCTAGAGATGATGGTATATCGCGTAAATGTTTTGAGCCAACATACCCTTCAAAACACTGCAGTTTCTTTAAACATATATGATTGGCAGACGTAATTATGACACAACATATGTGTCTGCAGACTAATAAAAGGAATCAAATATTGCAACAGCGGGATTCTTATTGACTCAGTCAAACAGGATTATAGCTTCACGTACAAGCGATAGCCAATGATCTTCTGGTAAGCTGAACACGCACTGAACCCCAGCAAACAGTCAAGTATTCCCGCGATAAATCGCCGTCTCTACGAATCGCATGTTCCACCGAGTTCACTTATTTTGTGACGGTCGCTTAAAAATAAAAAGTACTAAATATTTTTGTTTCAGTATTACCAAATACAACATGTACTTGAGATTATAAAATATTTATTTAACTGGCCCAACCTAGCGAGTTAGAGCAAAGGGGTTAAAAGTCGGACTAGAATTCGCGAGGAACTGGGTTCATTTCCCAGCTCCGGTTATCCTGATTTATGTTTACAATTGTTACCTGAAATTGCTCCAGGTGAATGCTGTGATGGTTCCTTAACATCGGCCAGTAACAACAAATTCCTTTCTTAGTTGCTGTCCTAGCGTAAAGTTGTACAAAACCGTATCTGATGCCGAAATATAAGGCCAACGGATAATAAACCAGTCTTACATGTACAAAGTTCCTAAAGCTACATAGCTGATTTTCTTGACCCAGCAGATTATGTAGTTCAGCTGAAAATATGCCTGCGAATGACAGTAGAATATTTGTTTTCAACAAACGTAATAATTTGTTTTAAAAACGCAACATAAACAGTTTGTTGATCCAGTTAAACCGTAATGTTCGGGCGCGCCGTCATTTGTATTCAAACCCCTGGAGAATTACCGGGTAATTCATTTTACAACTAGCATAATAACAAGAATTGTTTTTTAGTGATTATTTATTCATGTGGGGCAAAGAATGTAGCGCGTACTTTAGTGCATATGAGGCCAAGAAGTGCGGAATTGATAAGGGTCATCCATTCATACACTTCGCGCCTCGCCCTAGCCTCTATAGGCGTAAGAAACTGAACAGCGGTGCAGTCTTTTCACTGAGAACGTGTCTCAATTAGACATTCAATTGCGAACATATCATTTTGTAGCTTAAGATTATAAGCAAAGGTATTGTGTAAGTAACAATACATTTTACAGTATCTGCTCCAAGACAATCATGCCTCAAAAGGTTCGCGAAGATCAGTTTTCGTCATATTCGGTCGCGGGAGAAAATGAGCTTTGGAAATTGATGGAGGAGCTGAAATGGGCATGAGCGCGTGAACGGTTCACAAAGTCTTTTTCTGGGCAGACATTACTGACGTGAGTTTAACAGTTTTCGAAAATGTTTCTACCTGTCGAATATATGAACACCGTTTTGTGCATTGAGCAGGCAGTCATATCAAGAGGGCGTGCGGTTGGTAGATACATAAACGCTGAATTCTTAAATTGAGATATACACTTTCTGAAAGTAAATATTGAAAACTACAAAAGAGCAAGCCTAGATAATTATATTTGCCAACTTTATGAGCAAACAGTTATTCAGAATTATGCATTTGTTAACCGCGATCTCTTGCGCCGCAATTAAATGTACGATATTTCGGCGTCAGAGATTGTTCTTCAGAAATACGTTAATCGAGAAAATTTTTGCTCAGAAAGTTGCCGAAACTATTGTCTAGGATTGCTGCTTTTTTATTTTTGCAAGTTGGCTTCGGGAAACCTACAATTCTAAACTGATGCTATAAGAGCTGAATTATGTGCGGTTCACTGAAAATTTAATTATTTAAATAATGTTTATATTTGTACGAGAAATGGTTTGTTTTGTAGGCATATATTGTGATTAATTTTTACTGTAACGAAAATTTTTTTAGCTTTCATAGTGTTTGTATTATAGCACATCAAAGTCAGAATTTGCATAAACAGGTTTTATGCAATGAAGTTAACCAACTTACTTAAAGAAATAAAAAAAAAATTCACACTGAAGCACAGTGCCACAAGCTACAAAATTACATGTTTACAAGCCGCATATACTTTTTTGTATTTAAAAAAGTAATGATATTGAAATAACTTATTGTTATTTTTAAATAATTATATATACAAAAACAAATCAGTATGTCTTTTATACACGTAATATCGAAGTCCATGGTACTGTTCATCATTGTTAATTTCGGTGAGTTGATTTGTTTTATTATCTTGCATAAAACCGGTTAATGCGAATTTGGACTTAACATGCTATTATACAAAAACTATGGAAGCTAAAAAAAGTTTCGTCACAGTAAAAAAAAATTGTTGCAACGTGTGGCTATAAAACAACCCCCCCTTCCCCCACACGTAAAAATAAAACCATTAAAAACAGTTACATTTTTTGGTGAACTTCCCCTTAAGAGTGCGTAACAGCTAAATAATTGCTGAAAATATAAATTGATTTCTACGGTTTTTTCGAAGCTAGTAAGGATAAAATGCTCAATGACAATCCTATTTAATGGTATTTGCCAACGTTATGAGTAAATATTTATCCAAAATTACTCATTCGTCCGCAGTTAAATGCACGAGGTTCTGACTTCAGAGATTGTGCCTCAGAAGTTCGTAACATTGGAAACAATTTTGTTTAAAACGTTGGCTAAAACGACTGTCTAGGATTGCTATTGTTCAATTTTCGCAAATTGGCTTCAAGAAACCAACAGTTATAGATTAATGCTTTTAGCGTTGAATTATGTACCACGCCGTCTTAAGGTATCTCTGAGGTATACATTTACGTTGAAAATAATTTTGCGCCATATTGTGCATATCTGCAGCTATGCTTCATGATGGGTAACAGTTTGTCTTTGTGTTGAGAAGATACTTATTTGACTGTGTAAATTTGTAACTACGCTACTGCGACAACGTACGTCTGTGATTTGTCTGTAGAACCTCAAGATGCTGAAAGTTAAGGACGCGGTCTATACCAGATTTCAACGCCATATTTTCATTTTTATATTTGTACCAGATATTTTTTTCTTATTTAAGACAAATTGTGACAAGATTTTTCTCTTATAGATTTTTCTTTATCTGTCATAGTTTTTGCGTAATGACTCGTAAACGTCAAAATTTGCATTTTACGGTTTATGTACACCACTAAAACCAATTGACATAGCAAACTGAAAAAAAAAATTTACAATGAATAACGACGTTGTTAGGCTAGGTCGTCTCCTACATAAAAAGAAAAAAAGAAATATTTTTGTACTCTGAAAATATTGCTGAAATTTGTAATTAAAATTTAAAAACATTCAAGAATTGTTTAAAAACAGAAAATATTTTTATTTTTAGTTTTTTTATATGGGATAGTTAGAAGTGATGGTTAATCGCGGGAAACCTTGAATGTTTGCTGGATTTCAACGTACGTTCAGCTTGTCATAAGATTACTGGCTTTCGCTTCTAAGTAGAGCTGTTTGCACTATTTGACTGAGCCAATAAAAATACCGCTATTGCAATATTTGATGCCTGTTGTTGGTCTGTAGACAGACTCGAGGTGTCATACGTCACCCAATCATACATGTTGCGAGAATCTGCAGAGTTTTCAAGGGTATGTTCGCACAAAATATTTTCGCGGTATACCATCATCTCTAGGGATGACCTAGTTTGCGACATCGTTATTCGCAGTTTTTTTTTTTTTCAGTTTTGTATGTCAATTGTTTACAGGCGTACATAAAACCGTAAAATGCTAATTTTGACGTTTACTAGTCGTTACGCAAAAAAATATGAGAGATAACAAATTTCATAAGAACAAAATTTAGTCACAATTTATGTTTAATGTGAGAAAAAATATCTGTACAAATATAAAATTGAAAAAATTACTTTGAAAACTGACGTAGACAGCGCTCTTAAAATGATACAAACACTGGCCGTAAAGCATAACTTTAGATGTGGAAATTACATTACAACTAGTTGGTGCAAAATACGTTTTATCCAAAATCATTGGCTTTTTAGCACCGGCCGTCAGACGGCGAACAGGGCTTTATCTGACAACTAACCAACGTAGTATTTTTTGTGCCTGCGTACGCATTTATGAGTTTTTTAGTGCCGGAATGAATTGATTTTTTTTTCGTGTCCATTCCGTCAAAATGTAAAAAAACCATAAATTTTTTTCCGTTCTCATTTAAAACAGTAAAATTATGTAACATGGCTAGGAAAGGGATATTTCGCGAATTAAATTACCTCAATTGCCCTGTGTATAGTCACAGACTAAAAAGGAATACAGACGTGAAATTTCGTGGCGGCTCGTTTGATGCAGACGAACTTCGCCGCTTATTGGTTGTTTGGTTCCTGTGTGTTACATAGCAGGATTCCTGTTGGCCTGGCTGCCGGCTAGCAGGGCAGCCGCATTACAATACTTGACGGTAGGCGTTTACGCCATACTGCTGGCCAGCGAAGCCATTTTGCAGGTGTGTGCGACTGAGTTTGCGTCCTACAAGCTATTTCACTTCTGTATTCCTAAATATTCTGTGGTACAAACAAGTCACAACCGCTTGTCCAGTACCTGCTATTCACTGGAACAGCAGGCAGTGACCGATATACGGTACTCAATTATGCATAGGTACAGATGATGGTTAGGGACCCCTGTTTTTCGCGAAAAGAATTTTGCCCCACTTTGTTTCAGTGACTTATGTGCACATCTGCAGTTCTGCTTCCTGTTTATTGGCAGCGTGTCTTTGTGAAGTGATGTCTCTCATTTGACTTCGCCAATCACAATAATGTTCACAAGTCTGTGATTTGCCAGTGAAACCCCAAGACACGTCAGAGCTAAGACGTCCAATCACTGACTATACAGACACAGACTAAATAGTAATACAGACGTGAAATGACGTGGCGGCTCGTTTTATATAGGCGAACTTGGCCGCTTATTGGCTGCCCGAGTCTGTAGACTCCAGCCCCGTGTCTGTTTGGCTCCTGCATGTTACTACAGGTTTCCTATTGGCCTGGCTGCCGACTAGCAGAGCAGCTGCCTCACGCTGATTGGCAGTAGGTGTTTCCGCCATGTTGCTGGCCAGGGAAGCCATTTTGCTGGCGTGTGTGACTCAGTTCGCTTTCCTGCCGACTATTTCACTTCTGTATTCCTAAATATTCTGTGATACAGATGTGCACGTGAGTCACTGAAACAAAGTGGGGCAAAATTCTTTTCGCGAAAAACAGAGGTCCCTAGTGATGGTTTATCGCCGATAAACTTTACTGTTTGCTAGGTTTCAACGCGCGTTCAACTTATGAAAAGATGACTGGCCAATAAGAATCCCGCTATTGTAATATTTGGTGCCTATTATTGGTCAGCATACAACAACGTTGTGTCAGACACATCACAAGCAACTACAGTGTTTTCAAGGATATGTTGTCACAAAAATTTTTCGCGATAAACCCCATCATCTCTATGCATAGGTAGAGACACTGG
Source organism: Medauroidea extradentata (assembly GCA_003012365.1). Taxonomy (NCBI): domain Eukaryota; kingdom Metazoa; phylum Arthropoda; class Insecta; order Phasmatodea; family Phasmatidae; genus Medauroidea; species Medauroidea extradentata. The sequence continues at coordinate 107,821 of PNEQ01041081.1, forward strand.
TAAATCGCGGGAAAAGTTGATTGTTTGCTAGGCTCCAACATGCTATATATAACATTGAAGGTTTTGCACCTATATTGGCTATCGTTTATATATAGCACTATGTCCCTCTTCAACAGACCCAATTAGAACTGTACAGAACGTGTGTGATTTATCAGAAAACTGTTCGAGCGTGTCACGATTGAGACAC
>PNEQ01041082.1:0-51828 GCA_003012365.1 Medauroidea extradentata
TGAGTAATATTTAGTAAATTAAATTTTTTAATTCATGAATTAAAATTTATTTGTTACAGGATAAACATTTATTTATCTTATGCTAAAATTTGGACAATTTACTATAAATTTTGTGTCTGTTTGTTTTTGGGTTTTAGCTTCACGTTTTGGTACTTCGGTACTCGTGTTTTCACATTTGTTGTGAGCACGTTTTGTGTGGTTGTGGTATGGGACGCAGTCACTTCGTGTTGTCTTCTCCTTGAGACATCATAGACATTGCGATAGTTTTGGTCTTCTATAAGGAATTTTTTTTATATTGTTGGGTCATATTTTACTTTCTGTCTCTTTCTTCTCTTTTTAGTGTGGTTCACTTATGGAATGATTTTGGTATGGGACTTAGTCGTTTCATTAGTGACCATACTTTGTGGCTACTTAACCTCTTCGCTGTTTATTAATTTGATTTTTACTATTTCTTTTGATCTTGTTGGTTGCCAGTAAATTTTTGTTGTCTTGTTTTGTGGGTTTTCAGTTCTTTTCAGTGTGGAACTTGTCTGGTGTTGTTTTTTGTTGTTGGTGGATTGATCACCTGCCAGCAGCACTGAACACACACTTTTGGCTAGCCTAGCTAGTGACAGTCAGGATTTTTTGCTGGACTTGTGCCAGTTTTGTTGGGTTTTTGTCCTTTCGTTTTGTGTCTTTTGTTTGGAGTCATGTGTTTGTGGGTCTGCAGTGCCTCTTCACATGTTTTGTTTGCCTCTTAGTAGGTTTGCTCCTGGACACTTGGACAATGCCTTTCTTTTGGTGTGTGCGCTGCCGAAAAAACTGCAGTACTAGGTTTAAGTTTCTTTGTACATATTAGTTTGTAAGTTTGTTTGAAGGAGTCGTGATTTGGGCATTTCGTTTCCCTTCACGTTTCGTTTCTCCTTTTCGTTTGTTTGGGGTTGTGGGAATTTTCTTGACACCCTGTTTTGTCCCTTTGTGGATTTTGTTGTCCTGGGTACTTGTTGCCTCTGTTTCGTGCTGTCTGCTACACTTGCAAGCTACTCTTTGTTTGTATTTTAGTAAATTTTAAATTGTCCTATTTCTTCTTTACATGTTTCACATTCTATGTTGATAATTATTATCATTGTTGAATTTATTCATAATTTTTTTTTATTAATTTCATCTTACTGGTGTTTATTTATTATTATCAGTAATACATTTTATGTCTACGTGTTTACTTTAGGTGTTCCTCTGTTTTTCGTGTTAAAAATGTTTCCTTTATTTTTGTCGACGCTAACGTCTCCTTTCAGGGCAGAAGTGTGTGCCGTATCAAATACGACAGAACTTAAATAATATACATATACAATTTTTTTCATTTATGTTTCTTAAATTCAGGCAAAAAAATATTTTTTTTGTGTTGTTATTAACTTGTTTAATATTGACTGGATTTGTTTGTATGGACATACTCCATTGCGGAATAAATGACTGTCACAAGAAAACTAAAAGTAAAAATAAGACAAGAAAACATAAATAAGCAGAGTATGCTTTAGTCATCAGGATACATACACAACATGAAATTCCAAAACTGGAATCTGGTCATACTGACTGTTTGGAAAACTACTGTGTTTTATTTCGTCTCATCGTTTGTGTTGTCTGTCGTTTTTTCTGTTTGTGTCCGACATCTTTGCGTTTTGTTTAGTCTCATCGTTGAGTCGTTTGCTGTAATTCTGTTTGTGTTGTTGTTTCGTCTCATCGTTGTGTCGCATGTCAACCTAGGTTTTTTTCTGTTTGTTTCCTTGTTTTATCTGACCAGATTCCAGTTTTGGAATTTCATGTTGTGTATGTATCCTGATGACTAAAGCATACTCTGCTTATTTATGTTTTCTTGTCTTATTTTTACTTTTAGTTTTCTTGTGACAGTCATTTATTCCGCAATGGAGTATGTCCATACAAACAAATCCAGTCATGCACTCCCATTGCACAGTTCTTTCAAAGATTGTTTAATATTATATTAACAATAATAACTGTTTTTGAGTAATTTAATTTTATTAACAATATTTCAGAAAGTTCACTTTCAATTACAGCTATTTTTTCTTGCTACATTAGTTTGAGCCGAACCTAGTCGCGCTACAGTGTTTTTTTAGCAGGACAGTAGCTGCTGATATTTACATTCCTCTGTCAGTTGTTATGTCGTACCTCCGTCTTCATGTCACGTGCTGCTGCCGTTGCAGTGCGTGATTTCTGTATTTCACCGCGTGATTTCGATGCAGTTTAGCGATTCTGTTCACGTGATTGTCTCATGCTACTGTGCTTCAATGCGCACATTGCCGATGTTGGTATTGTTGCTAACCATTTTCGATGTTCTTTTTTCAACGTTTCTGCAGCTTCTTCCGTTGATTTTCTTGAGACTTTGCCATCAACCGCCATATCGTCAAGATGAGTGTGTTTGGTGACCCTGCCTTTTTGGCAGATCTTGGCATTTGAGTTGTCATTATTTAACCTTTTTTATAATGTAGCTAATAAATATATTTTGACGTAGTAGAAAACTGTAGTGCTACATTTTTTAAAAATATTTTATCGTAGTGGTTTTATCTATAATTTTTTTAAGTGATTATCTTGGCCCTCGTCTGGTGAGTAATTTTCCTACGAGAGGTTTTGTGTTCTATTTAAATTTGTCATCTTCTATTATATTTTGATAATTTCTGTGTAGTGAGGGTTCGCGTCCAGGCCGATTCTCAACCTGGATGATTCTCGTTTTGGAATATTCACGTCCCTGCCGATTCGCGTCTTGGCTTATTTACAAGCTGGACTATTGACGAGCTGACCTGTAGTCTCTACTACAGAAGTCCAGTCTTTCTGGCCTATTTTGGGGCATTTTCTTCACCTTTTCGTCTTCTTTGTTTTGCCGCTGTAACTTGGAAACATGAAGCTACCCCAGTGTGCTGTACTCTTCTACTGCGAGACTTTGAACAGATAAGCTGCAATTAAATTTATATATTTTAATCTATAAATTAACAGCTGTCACACTTACCTTTTTTATGTAATATTTGTACGTGTATAATAATTAATTTGAATTTGATAACAATTTAAAATTTTGTAAGGCCTAACGGATGCATCCAATTTACTTCTAATTTTTTTTTAATTTGTTATGTCATTGATTCAGATGTACAGTAATTATTTAGCCTATAGAATGGGCATTTATCGTTTCGATAATTTTATTGTGAATTTAAGAAAAATAATAATTGTATAATCAATTCACTATTTTCATTTAACTGTGCCTGCAAGATTTGGGCTTTTTATAATTTCAGTACAATTTCAGTACTAATGGACTATTTATTCATCGATGTCAATAATGTTGTGAATTTTATTAAAAAAATGAAAACAAAATATTTAATATAGCAGTAAAAATTAAATAATCATTTTGAGCAACCACAAATTTAAGAGTTCTTTTTTTATATTTTCCTCTGGTGTGTATTGTTTACTATGGCAAGTGGGCCTATTAAATTATTTAAATAATTATTTTTCTTTGCCCATTGTTTATGGTAACCCAGCATTTATTTAATCGTGCATTGCTTCCACTTTGATATTGTTTGTTTACAACAGCTTCCTCTGGTTTTTGTGTGTTTGTTAATGTGCCACCTTCTGTTTTCTTCTATGTTTTATTGGTGGGTATTTTTTTGTGTTTATTTGTCAGGGACTGTTGTTTTGATTTTACGATAAATGGCTATTTTAAATAATTCATTAACCTACCATACGCACACGGCACAATGCGACGGAACGAGAAAGGTTGGCGGTGCAAAGGTTATCTGTGTTCCTGCAGGCGAGCTGAAAGTGCAGTGGTGCATATATCGTACCAACGCAAGGACGTGCAAGAAGGACGCTGTCTCTCTCTAACACTGTGAGAACAGAGCGTGGGATCACGTACGGAGTATCCTGTGGATAGTATTACAGACAGATAGTGGCGTAACGAGCTTGCCCGTGAAGCGTGCCTGTGGTCGCTTTGACTGGACTGGGAGACGTAAAAATAAACTGTAGTGCGACTAGCAGAGAAATTCTACATGAAAATTAATAATCATAGTACCCTTAAATTAATAATAAAGTTTAAATCCAGTTAATAACTCACTCTCATATTAGAAATAATAACACATGTGCCGGAAAAATACAAATACAAATAATGTACAACTAATAAATGGCACAACATTCAGCATGGAATCTTCTTTTTTTGGGACGATATTCTTTAACATCTTCCACATAAATCATTCGTTGTAGATGAAGATCATGTTCATCTTTCGTTCCCAGCATGTACAGGTAGTCGAAAATAGTTTCTTTGTCTATGTCATAAAATTGCTCATAACATTTTCTTGGACACCTGCAATTGAATTGATAATAGGCGTGTATTAATTGTTTCTACCCACAGTCTCTATATCTGTCAGTAATACGGGGACCTCTGAATTATATTCTCCTAAATTACACATAACCTTAACTAAATAATTTTACTCTGGTCTCATAATTTCCTTTTAATAACAATATCATTGCTATTTATAATGGTTATCTGTGACTTAACCCTACTTATTTTTCGAAGAAGTCATTAAAATATATTAAGAATATTAAGAATTAATAATTTTGTTAAATTCCACGGAAATGGTAAGGAATAATTCATTTGCTGGTATTCCGTAATTTTAACAGTTACTAAATAAATCAAAATGTTTAATTGCTGCCTCTATTTGCCCTTTCTCTTTACTCACACATTGTGTTGTTTGCCTTAGAAAAGCTTAAAATAACGGTTGTACTATATACTTCTACTCTCGACCACACACATTCCACTTTAAAAGTGTAAAACAATGGTTCCACTGCATTAATTTGTCAACTGCATTATGACACCCACTGACTTTTTCCCTCTTATATTCATGGTCTTACCTGAAAGGTGATCGAACTCGCTTTGCTCGTTTTGTTTCCCTTTCATAATATGTATATTCTTGTCCACGCACCCTTGTAGTAGTTATGACATTATTCTCATAAAATTCAGGTTGTCTAATTCCATTTTTGCGTTTTTATGGCGAGCATATATCTCTTGAATCCATTATAAAGGCCGAAAAGACCACAACATACAGATAAACTTGACCTCCTAAATTTCAACAACACCAAATGGAGACTGAATTGAGCAAGAATATTGTGACCATCATCAACATTAATTATATTGTTGGAAGGTTCTGTGTGACCAAAGTTCATTGCAGAAAAGTACCGGAATCATTTACTGAGCTACTTTTCTGAAATAAATACATTTTCAGAATTCTTAGTTACATAGTGAATATACACGGCACGGGGTTTTTCTTTCTGCAGTAAAATGTGCATATTTAATAGGATATAAAATATCGGTCACTAACTCAAAACTTCCGAAATAGTGACTCGGGTCCTTTTTTGAAATAAGCTGTTCATATAGAAAGTAAAGTCCCAGCAGTCTGTTTGGAACCGTATCACTACTAGCACTTATGCGAAAGAACTGCGCACTAACCATAAAATATAAATCTCAACAGTATTTAGGTAAAAATAAAATTAAATAGCCTTAAACTATTAGGCATACTTGACAGCATTCTTTAAAACTAAATAATACACTACATTACAATTTTCGACTATACTGCTGTATTTACCATATTTACGACAGTTTATTAAAGACCATTTAAAGTAATGCATTGGACAAGTTATATATATACAACAGTAACTTATCGTTACAGTTCCTGTGTTGTTACAACTTGAGACGACATTCGCAACAAAATTTATAATGCGCAAAATAAGAGGTAATAATTTTAATTATTTAACACACACTCATTTATCTGGCTCGATAAAACTTACTCACTGGGGAGTCATGAACTTTCATAATATGTTAACCCTTATTACTTATATGTGCAAAAGCTCCTTATCTTTAAAATATAATGTTGGAAGAGAAACTCTGTAGGATATTATTGCTCCAGGACTTCAACATTCTTCGGAAAAGTGTTTGTTACAAACGAAACATATTTTGAGATAATTGAAACCAACAAATTTTTCAATTGCAACACTTTGAACACATCTTATCATACGCTGGAAATCAGTGTCGTACTGTTCCACTACCATAATTACAACCAGGAACGCTACATGTCCTATAAGAATTTTAATTATAGAAGTAACATCACCCATGTAAAAATCTACAACAATAACACCATTACAAATCAATATGGCAACCCGCGCAAAACTTCAACCGCTATCCTCTTTCAGTTTCTATCTTTGCGAAACTAGTGCTCGCAGGAAGCACAGAGAACTAATTCATGGTTCGGTCTGGGCATATTAAGTTGATACCCCCTGCCCCAATGTAGGTAGGGTATGTATTGGCACACCTGCTTTGTAAGTTCACGCCATTCAGTTGTTTCTTTCTTTAGCATTTGGAGGATATGTTTAACAGAGTTGGAGACAAAGTGGTACAACGAGTTTGAAACTATTGTTGACAAGCCAAGGACATGCTGCCCGAGGAAAGAATCACCCAGACAAGACCGTAAGCTATTGCAACTGTGTAAGAAAGCCAGAAATGCTAGTTGTAGTGATGTTCTGAGAGACCTAAAGACCTCCTGTGAAATTGTCACCATAACAGATCGTAATGTATGTAACAGATTAAATTAGACAGGCCTAAAATACTTTTTTTTTTTGTAATCAGGAAACCACTTATGAATAAGTGTCACAAAAGGAGGCGACGCGAGTTTTGTAAACAGCGCTAGTTAGTTGACTGGATGTTTGTGTATTTTGGTAATCTTTAGTAATATTTTGAAAATGGCAATTTTTGTCTTTAGGATTGAAAGACATCTGAAAAAAATATTTCCCAAATTTTATCGAACTGGGTATGCGTCTCAGTATGCTGACTTACTTTTTTCATGGTTCATTAATCATATGCCTAAACATTGTTATATATTCCGAGGTATACGTAAATGATTTTAACTTTCTGGGTTAATTTGCATTCATTTTGAGGAAAGAAGGCTTATCAGCTTTGCTGGCAACTTATATATAATTTTTCTTTTGTTAATAATTGGTTTTTGGACATAGTTGAAAGTATTGTTGAATAAGCCAATGTAGCTAGATATTTAAGTTAATTAAATCTAATTTTATTGTTTATTTTCAGTGTAGAACTACCGTACCCCTTTAATATTAACAGAACATGAGTTAATATTGTATGTGCTATTTGAAGAGCTCTTAGACCTATTTGAATTAAATGTTAAGCTTTTCATACTTTATATTCCAGTACAGCTCCATACAAAAACTATTTAAAACTCTCCCTCCTCCCAACACTGAAAAAATCTCGCTGCTAACCAAAATATTTTCACTCATTCACTGAAACGATTTGATATTGAAGTATCCAAATACAAACTAAGGCTTTAATAGGGAAGAATAGTTATATGAAAGCATTTAAAATTTTATATTGCTGTCATTAAAAACAGATTAAAATATTAAGATAATACATTTATTTAACCTTTATATAGTAGGTAGGCTACTCTATAGGTTGGTACCAAGTTTAGCTAACATCAGCCTTCGGATTTTAAAAATATTGGTGGGGGACTTACATACAATGCACATTTTGATTACAGATGTATGATCTTACAATCGTAACATTCCAAATAGGAACATAGATTTAAGGTCTCATAAAGTTGCGATTAGGTACCGGTACAAATTATTAGGTACCGGTACTTAAAGTATAGTGAAAGTGTCACGAGGATGATAACAGCTCTCAGTAATCAATTGCCATACTTATTTTAGTTTAAATGGTTGTGTAATACATACTATTTGCTGTTATCGTATTTGGGCTAACTTTGCCATAAACGAGTTTTAAGATAAAGGGACGGTCATAATATTTATTAGTTAAATAAACTAAACATCGTTAAATAATATTTCACAATATTGCACACTTATCTCCAACATGAAATATGGTATACATAAATGAAAATTACCGTGAAACGCACATTTAAGTCGTATTTATTTTAAAGTATTTTGTATTAATGGATTATAATCCAGCAGGTGGGTTACCATACAGCGTATTGCAGAAACATTTCAGATAAAAGTTTTAAATGCATAAAAATGTAATAAAAATGCGTTAATATCTGTTCGATGATAAAACATTAACGTTAATACCACATTCGTTTTAATATTTCCAGTAAGTCATAACCAACTGTATAAGTTAAAACTAAGTTGGAAACAAAATGTAATAGGAACAAATATGGCGGCGCATGTTCCACTGCTCACGCTCTAGCGGCGAGCTGTGATAGTACGCTCTAGTGACGTGCAGCGCAACTACGTCCGCAACTTGTCTGATTCATGGCCGTTGAAAAAGGTGCACTCAAGATTTAGCATTATTACATAAAAATTAATACATCGAGTACATTGTTAAAACATATAGCGTCGTGTTCACCAGTCCTGTCATAACATTCTGTATAATTTCGTTGAATATTGAGTACTGTACAAATTATCACTGGAGGGCATGCAGACATACAAACATTCCGACAGAGAGAAAGTAGGCTAAAAGGAGGATGGTGCAGCGACTTCTCTTGGTTGCATCAGGAAGGAAAACTCTAGCCTCAACCATTGTTGCGGATTCATTTTGGTTACTTTATAGAAGTTTTTACTTCGCTTTATAGTTGATTCTACAGAATTAAGGGCAATTATATTATTATGTGGTTTTTGCTATTTGAACTAAAATACAATGTTTACAACAGTCTAAAATACACACGATTTTTCAGAAACACTTTTATAAACTTAGAAGATTGGTTCCTTACATCAAAACAAGAAAAAATGTCCACATAAGCATAGGCCCGGAAATCCAAAACTAAAGATTTACATACCTATATTTACATGGACTTTTCTCCTTGTTGTGGTGTAAGGAATCTACCCTCAAAATTTGTAAAAATATTTCTTAAACATTCTGTACCTACAGTTTTTAATTTGTACTATTCAGTTACATTAACTTTATCACGTGGAGGAGCTTTTATTAACACACTTTGGCCACAGCAATCTAAAGAGTCAAGTAATAGTTTGACGTCTGTCACTGTGTTTAACCCGGTCAGGCTGGCTGTGCATGCAATCACAGCGGTCGAGCACGGTAGGTCAGGACCTCTGGCAGCATCATGACGTCCTGGTGGTTACATGTGCCTCTTAAATATTCGCCATGTATTGTAAACTTATTTATCGCGTCTTATCCCTGTGTTTAGTAACTTGCCCCAGATGTTCGACGACCTTCAATGCTGCACTTTACGAAATTGCTCGTGTCCTCACGCCGGAGCAATATGCACGCTCTCCACTTTACATTCGCAAATTTTTTATTAGGTGTTCTGTTATCGTGCCTGTGTAGCTTGTCTGGTTACAAAAAGAAAATAAATTTAATTATGTAGCTTGTCTCATTGCAATTAACTTAATTCTTTAATGGTTTTTTTATTGCTTGATCTATCGTCACACAACACACAGTTCCATTGCCAAATTTACACAAGCAGTTGTATAGCCTACGTCAAGAAACCAATATATTCTCATTCTATGCATGCTTGAACTAGTGCGGTAAGTTAGTTTTCGACCCTCAATTTGCACCTGATTTTCAAGAAACATGCCCTACTAACTCAGTAACTAATGTTTTTTCTGACTGGCCATAGATGAAATATCGCAGACAACTAGCAACAACAGATGTTAGCTGTGGTGGAATGGTCAGACCCATGCACATGGGTATCGTGGCGTACGATGGCATTGGCCGGCAAGATATCTAGAGGACAGCATTTTCCCCTACTCTTGCATTCCCACGTTACTTCTTACTAAATAATAACCTGTTCACTTAGTCAACTTTCAATGTACACCTCGTCAATGTTCACCCAACACACACGCATAGATTATTACACAGAAGACATATGGTAACAGTAGTGGGTATGGATATTAATATAGTAACACCAGTAGCAATTACAGCCATTTGGGGTAACTTCGTACCATTTCGAGGTAACATTGTACCAGGCACTGTATTATATATAATAGATTGTAGTATTTAATAAATCTTATTTCCTTTTTGTATTCCTCGCCGACTCAAGATGTTCTAAGGATAGTAAAATTGTAAAGGAATTTATATTGTTAAATGGTGAAAGTAATTGTGTCTATTGATAGCTAAAGTTGTAATGTTTATAAGGTAAAACAAGGTATTATAGTTCTACAACAATAGCAGGCCAGCCACATCAGTGTGTACCGTAAATGTGGGCATCAAATAATGTTTTGATGACTGCAATCAGAATATACTGGAAACTCGAAGAGGGGATGTTATGTAACAATTAAATGAGCGAAAAAGGACATTCCTGGAATTGTTATGTGCATATTTTTGGACACCACAGTAACATAATTACGGTCTTCCGCCGACGTGGACTGAGTCCCTGAAGATGGCCCAGAGAGTCCATCGTGCCCCTCGCACCGACCGCCCTTAGCCTCCCCCCTGCAGCCGCATCGGTCGAGGACGACCTTCATCCTTGACTGGGAGGATATTGTTATGTCGCATCTCTGGGTCAAATATAAATGTTCCGAACGTCGACTGAGTAAGGGAGAGCCGGGACGTCTGCGGGAGGATTGGTTGTTGTGGCAACGGCATGGTTCGACAAGGCGACGCGGCATATAAATACGAGGTCACCACGAGTGAAGGGGTCGCAGTCGCTGTCCAGAGACCCTGTGCCTGTACATGTACCAAGGAGGCTTGACGGCGAGGGGCGTGGTCGCGGTGCTGACGTACAGAAAGGGGCACTGGGTGCTTGATGGGCTCGAATGGACACTGGGGACTTTGTTTTCGTGGTCGCATTCCGAGCGGAACAAATATAGTAGTAAGTCAACCATCTCACTCTCCGAGTTTCACTCTCTTGCACTCTCTCTCCAAAATAGGTCTGACAAAATTATTATACATAGGACCTAAATAGTGAAATACTGGATCTCTCCAGCCAGTGGGGCCTGCTATAGGTTGTTGTACAAGAGTAATTGTTTAATGTCATGTATAGATATTGACTGTTGGTTGGAAAAAATAAGAGTCTGTGGTTTGTAAAGATTGCCCACCATTCTTCAGTTACAACCCAACCCCTAATTGTGTGACTCAGTAACAGATAAATTCATTTCAGTTCAAGTCACAACAATTTGTATGCGGCAATGATTTATACCTGTATGTTAATTTGTTTCACTGATACCAGCAACCGTTAGTTCTTGGGAGTTGTGCGTGTTGACCAATTATCATGATTCCAACACACCACAGTATTTGTATGGAAATTAAAACTTTACAGAGTTTGGTACTCAGCATCAGCGTGGGTTATCGTATTTCCACGAAATGACCACTTTCGTATACAGCATAGTTCTGATTCATATTCGCCTGATACATGGGCCAGAATGCAGGCTTATTACTCAGCTGTTACATGCTAGGCACTGTTACCGCCGTGCTAGCTTCAAATACGTTTCGAACGAAAACGTGTGTGCTATGCACTTGCAAGAAGAGGACTGATTTCGTTACGCATTTCATGCTGCTCAATTATTCGTCTTGAAATATCTCAGTTTACAGACAGTACAAAAGTTGTATGCAATTCGAGTGTGGTCACTCCTGTAATTCTCAATAAGGCGGAAGTTTTTTTACGAGCATTTGATGTGTGTTTGAAGATCCCGGTAACATTAAACCATCGTCTGAGTTTTGTAATTTTATGTTTATTACTTCGCAAAATTTTGAGAAAACACTGTTTTAAAATGTAATTTTCAAGGGCTTATTGTGCCCTAATATTAGTTAATGTACTATGAGTCCTGTAAGAATTCTGCTTATTTTTCATGAACCTATACCTGCTGAAGTTTGGCTATCGAATTCAGACTCGCCTTATGTATATATAATCAGGTTGTCAGATCTTCAAGCTGAGAGCCGACAAGTACAGTTGAATGCGTCCGCCAGAAACCTATGCCTTTTTAAGTCGAGATGGTTGGGCGTGATTACTCTTTCCTGTCTCCAATCCAAGCTGGGTTAGCCACCAAGGACCATCCTGACGAAGCCGAAGCCTACTCAACATCTCCGAAACCGTATCTTGGCTAATTCTTCTAAGGTGGACCATACCCTTCTTCCTTCTTAAAGAACTGGGACTTCAGTTCGTCAGGCTAAGGAATGCAACTAACCTTACCTTGTGTAATCTCCAGTGCACTAGGGAGCTCTCACTAGCTCTGTAATTGTCCTGACTACGATATCAGCTTTGCGAACGCTCGGCATATCTAGCCATGACCCAAGAGGAGGCGGAGTAGGACTTGTGTGGAAGAGACTATATATGCGCACCATAACGCCATTCCAGGACAGCGGCATTAGTCAGGACAGAGGGCCAGTCGGATGTGAGAACAGAAGATGAGTTATCAACAATGCTACATATTTACCAGTGTGTTCAAGCCACCAGGGGTTACAAGTAATTCAGAAGATGGACTGAAGACTCACTCCAGTGTTTCCCGTGCACCGAAATCCCTAAACAGCCTTACGCTTACTTAAGAGCCGGTCCCCAGACCTCGGCCTCGCCTCTACCATGCCCGGCACCGTAAAAAATAGAAGGTAGGTATAGAAAGGGCACACTCTGTACAGCTGCTATTACACTGTCAGCAGCGCTGGGTGCCGCCTACAGAACTAAACACCAAGCACCAATGCTAAACTGGACCATATACAATTATATTTATGAGCTACCTAAAATTGTATGAATATTTTTTAACATTTGTACGCTAAAATATGCACCTATAAATACACATTTATATACGTAAGCATATAAATACATGTACATATAAGTGTATTTGTGTATGTTTAAGAAGGGCTCTAGAATATTAGAACTCTACATTAATTTTAGACATTACCAATGCACACACACAAAAAAAAGAACCTCGTTCTTATTGCTATTCAATGTAAAATTATTCTCTCTTTTTGTAACTTGTTGAAATTTTTTAAATAGCTTTAAAATCGTGAACATATTTCACATAACGTGCGCTAAGAAACCTTGCATAACCACTACTCCCACACTTCTAGCACCAGACCTGGTTATTTATGTTGCCAACAAAAAACAAACAAAATGAATGAATACATCTTCAAAAATAAAAATTATTTGACGTGGTCTAAATAAAGATGCCTATTAACTGTTTTAACAACAATATACTGCTGTAAAACACACTTGAAAACCCATAATAGCCACAAGGTTTGGGATGTGATGTCGTGGTACAGACTGCACAGGTTCCTGCACAATACTTATCAAATTGTGTAAGGTCCTTTGGACTTCCATCATCTTCCACAACGCTGATTTCATTTCCATAAGCAATGCACATTTCAGTATCGCTAGTTGAAGGAACAGCTGGAAGCACATCAAACTATTTCACAGTACCGTACCTAGCCTACGTGCTACAGTCAATGATCCAAAAAAATACTAACAATCACATAATTTATTCCTCATATTTCACATATAATTACTCCAGCATTATGAACCGTATTAAATTATAGGCCTTGCTTCATATTGAGAAATATGTTTTTAGTTTAGTTTATTGCATTCATTGGATATTTTTAGTAGATTTTAAAATATATATTAGACAAGTTAAATTTACAACATAAAATGTTGTGACCTGAAATATGTTAGATGTTACAAATAAAATCGGTTAAATTTTACAATTAATACCTTAAAAAAAATTATACAAATGACATCAGTATTGAGCCTGAAAGACAGGAAAGAAATAAATGAATGGGAACGAACAGTACATTTTCGGCCAATGATTGGTAGAAACCTGGAGGCGTATTTTCGAGTTTTCAGTCACGTGCAAATTTAAAGCCGAGTGCTCTTTTCCAGAATATGGAGACTGTTTTTTTTCTCGGGTTTTCAGTATTTTAGGTTAGAATAGAAAAAAAATTTCTCCGTGTTCTGAAAAACACCACTCGGGTTCTAGAAAGTTAAATAATTCTTTGCTTCAGAATTTACGGGAACAGGAAAATTTGCAATCACATTACACGACTTTGTAAAGGGATCTACTGCACTAGCGACACAACCACATAAAATATTCACATTTAAACACTTAAACATTTCTAAAAAAATCAAAACCTGTATTATCTTAACAGGCAAATCCACTGTTGGAGCAGAGTAATGTTTTAGCCTCTTCGAGACCGGCACAACGCATATAGGCAAAAAGTGTTTGCAATGTACGTAATACGTCTTGTAAACATCTAACGGATGCTTACTTTCCAGTTTGTCATTGTGGATTTTGTCAATCCAAACACTTTACACGTCTTCTTCAAAATTGAAAAGCGATATCGTGTCGATCTTGTTTCGCTGCATTCCGGGACAGAGTACGCGACAATACGACCCATTACTCTCTTAAATTAAGATTCACAAGCCATAAAATATACTCCATTTCAACTGCTTGCACACAAATAATAATCACCACACACAAATCACATTGAAACACAGACAACTAATAACAACAGTCATTTTCCAAACCAAAATATTCAAATTAAAGAAAAAAAATCACTAGCGTTTAACGGTTGTCGGCAAAGTTACAATACAAGTTCAGTAGATTTGTATAGTGTGCCCAACACAAGCCCGGCACTATTCCTAGAGTAAAATGTGTTATATATCATTGGAAACCTAGCTTAACTTAATACAAATCTGTTTGCCAAAAAGACAATGTTTGACAAGTTTTGTTTATTCTATGAAATAAAAATATGCTGACTCCTATTTACGATAACGTTAATTGTCTATTATCTAGAAATACAAAAGTGGTGTCAGGTGTAGAGCACAGTCAGAATATTAGAACTTCACTGTTGCCTTAAAACAAGCTAAACATAAAAAATAATGGCTTCGAGGGAAATACCAACGCATGTATTAAAAACCTTGACGGACATGCTGGCAAGTACACTTCAAGCTGCTGCAATCAATGTCACTACCAATACTGATTCGACAACACCGACTGCATCAGAAGGACAGTTGTTGCCAGCAATGTTCGTAATGGGTGAGTATCGATTCAATGAAAATACAACAATATCTGCCTACTTCCAACACTTTAATTAGGTACTACATATAGTAAAATACCCAAAGATCAATATGCTTACTATGCACGAGTCCATACAGCGCCTTCCTCATTCTACATCTACCTGACCAATTAAATTACGAAGAACTAAAGACAATAGTAAGTAACCACTAATACCGAGTTTAGAAAAAAAATATGTAAAAAGTCTAAAATTTCGTCTAGTAACACAACAAAAAGATGAAACAATTGATAATTTCTTCTTATGACTTAAACAAGGCACTGCACATTGCGATTATGGTGACTTCTTAGATAGAACAGTTTTTACATGGGCTCAGTACACGGGAAATTTGTGATGTGATAGTTGCAAAAAAATCCTTTTCTTTTAGATGCACTTAACATTGCACATAGGTTACCATAGAATCTACACCTAATACCTGTATGGGAGTAAACGCCTCGGGAACATCTGCCGAACCTAAAAAAATTTTAAAAAATTAGGTCAAAATATTTACAAAAATCGCCAAACCAAGAATGCCTTACATTGCAAGGCATCAGCATAGAGTAAAACAGATCAAAAGGGGCAAGGTAGCTAAAAAAGCAACCTACAATGTTATGGGTATGGAGGTAAACATGTCCGTTATGAAGCAACTCACCTCACCACCCTTGTAGGGGCGCAATAATGAGGACAAGTACGCCAATATAAAATCTTGTTACCAAGTAAACCAGGTCTGTCGTCCGCCAACACTCATCCGATCTACAACAGTTCAGCTCTCCTCCGAGGCTCGTGGGTCGAGTCCTGGCGGGCGTGCTCAATCCGTCGATGCCGTCTACCTTATCAGTCCGGCTTTCGGTAAGGTTGTAAGATCTAATTAGGTGGCAGCAACTGTCAACTTGACATATGATATTAATAATCAGTAATGTTATGCTCCTCTCCGAAATTAATATAATACATGTAATCGTATTTCCATTTAGAGTACCTGCCATTGTTGTAAGTAAATGCCCGTTTAACCATAAATGTCTGAGTCATTTAACTCTAAACAACATCTTAAAAAACCAACAATGTAACTTCCATCTGAGCGAACCCCTCCCCCTCCACTTAATCATTATAACCTAGTAACAGCAGCCATGTAAATAACCACATTAATAAAAACCTTACACAGCAACCATCTGAGAACACCACCACTTAAAAATAAAGCATCTGTAACAGCAACAATATAAATAAATCAACAATAATTTTTTAATTTTAGTTACAGGACATCGCAACAGTGGGTGCTGTAACTGTGGAAAGTTTAACCACATAGCTTAATAATTAGTGGGCCTGGCGCGTGAGACGTGCTGTAGCAAAGTACGTATAGTCGTTTTCCATGTATAGATACTAAACATGTTTCTAATGCGTTTATCTACGAAAAGAAAACACTTCAAATTAAGTCCCTATGATTTTAAATATACAGTCCGATAATTAAAAACATGATTATCAAGCTCCTCAAAAGTGCTAAAAATGACTTTTTCACGTTGCTGTAGCTGAGAAAATATCAACCGTAATCGTAAAACAAAATCATAGAAACCTGCATTGGACTTTACCACATACTTTCCACAAATAAAATATTAGGGTCATCGGTTGAAGTCCCGTTGAAAAACAGTTACTACGTAAACACTGCACACTAGTTTAGTACTCCTCGCCTAGAGGCGATGATGTGTTGGACGCACGGGTTGTATTCGACTTATCGCCTTCCTCGTTTCCGTGCCTCAATCGTAAAAAATAGCTACGGTCGACTAACTCTTAATAATGCAGATCAAAAAATGCAACAAAAAAAACTCATAAAATGGCAGACAATGAGCCAGCAACTAAAGTAGATTGTTTGCAACAGCTAACAGTAATTAAAAAAACTACATAGGTCAAACAGTACAGCAAACTAATGCTTACTGTGACAATCAATGGAAAGCAATTACAAAGGAAATGGTCACAAGGACTCCTTGTGGGATAGTTAGTAAAGAAACATTACGTGAAATTAAACCAAATTTCGTACTTAACCAAACAAATAGACAGTTTGTAAGACATACAGGTCGTAGCATAAGTTGTATCGGAAACTTACTAGTCAATGCAACTATTGGCAGAACACAAAGGGTTAATCTTCGTGTAGTGAATTGTGATCTGGATACTCTTTTCGGACGAGAATAGTTAACACAGCTTGTTCAAGAGATTGATTTTGTAATACACTTTTCAGAAATGGAGCAAATTTACTCGTTTACTTCTACAGAGTTAGTTTTGACATTTGAACAGAAAACACTATTAGATAGTTTACAATCTCGATTCGAAGATATGTTCAGCGACAAAGCTGGAAAGCTTACTCGACCACCAGCCAGAGTAAAATTAAGACCAGATTCGAAAAAGTATTTGCGTGAGCTCGCGATATCCCGATAGCCCTACGAGATGTATACATAAAATAAATTTATCCAAAAATCGCCTCATGTTCCGGCAAACAAGTAGAACATTCAGAGTGGGCTTCGACAACACACGTAGTTACGAAAATAAAAAAAAAAAATCGCATGACAGGTAATTGCAAACCTGCACTCAATTCTCATATGATAAATGACGAATACCCTATCCCAAAAGCTGAGACCGTATTTAACTGGATGAAAGGAGCGAAAATATTATGTCATTTGGATATTACCATCGCTTATATGCACCTACCAGTTGATTAAGAATTTGGCCATGTTCGTATTACACTCGACAAGGCCAACTCGTGCAGTTAACGGTGCGGCGAATGTACCTGCAATCTAGCAACAGTGGAACGAAATTTTCCTCAAAAATATACCAAATATACTCAAATTTTACGACAATGTACTGGTTTTTGCAGATGGCTTTGAAAACATCATTATCACATTGGAAATAAACTTTAGAAATAATGAGAGCACATGAGCTACGACTCAACTGTACAAAGTATGTTTTTGCTGCTTTAGCAGTGGAATTCTTAGGGTTTAAAATAGATGTTGAAGACAAACAGAAGTCAGATAAACACATCACAACAATTCGCGATCCCCCAAAACCATAAAATCTTGATGAATTACAGCTGTTTTTAGGAAAAGCGTCATTACGTAGTTCTTTTACACCAAATTTTTCTACAAGACAACGGTCACTAAGAAACATGCTTCTTAGTAAACCAATCACATGAATATCTGATGCAGAAGTAGCCTATGAAGATATCAAGAATGCTTTAACCTCTCCACAGGTACGAATATCATACGACCCTACACTTCCATTGCTATTGGCAACCAATGCAAGATAGAAAACTTTAGGTGCTGTCTTGTCACATCGATTGAAAAATGGACAAAAAGAGCCTATTGCATTTACGAGTCGCACACTGAACGTTATGGAACAATGCTAGCCACAAATAGACAAGGAAATTTTAGCAGTAGGTTGGGCTGTGAAGAAGTTCAACTACTATGTATATGTCCGGCACTTTACAATCATTACAGATCACTGACACAAATTAAACATTCAGATAAATCGCTGCCAGTTTTATGCATAAGCCAAATGGCGAATTATGCAAACTATCTTTCTCATTTCAATTACGTCATAGTGTTTAGACCAACTAAAGAAAATGTGAATGTGGATTACTGCTCACGAGCGCTGCCACTTACAACTTTGTATTCGGTTCATCATTCTCAGGAAAGATGGAATGGAGAAAAAGATGGAAAAGATGAGCGATTCGACACCTTCACCTTAAACCAGACCAAACAACTCCCAGTGCGTGCTGGAGTAATTGCTCGGGAAACAAGAAAAGACAATCACTTAGGCAAGATTTATCAATTACTAGAGATATGCAAAAGTCTTGCTCGCACAGGGTTCAAGGTATCAGAATTAAACTACACTCTCTCAGCCAACTGCTTACTATTTGAACACAAAGTCGTCATAACACCAATACTAAGACAGTCTACATACATGCAACACATGTAGGAATTGCTAAAATGAAAGGAATGACCCGATCATTTGTTTACTGAACAGGTATTGATAAATATATAGAAAACACTACAAAATCATGTAATGAATATGCCAAACATGCAATCGCTCCTCCAAAATTTCAGGACCACCACTGGCAGTATCCCAAGGGACCGTGGGAATACTTTCATATTGATTATGCTGATCCTGTGGCTAAAAAAATACTACTAATTATGGTAGATGCATTCAGTATGTGGTTAAAAGTGAAGACCACTAGAGTAACGATCATTGCTGCGGTAATGTCAATACTAGACGAGTTGTTTGCTACTTGTTGAGTTACAGTCACGAAAGTGTCGGACAATGGTGCTCAGCTCACTGTCACAGAGTTCACGAAATTTCTACAGATAAGCGGAGTCAAATATCACAATAGAATTGCTCCTTATCATCCTTCGACGAACGGGCAAGCAGAACGATATGCACAAACAGTAAAGGACGCACTGTATGCGATGACGACGACACCAGATTTATTACAACAGAACATTAAACAGTCCCTAACTCAGTATAGAAAAGCTTCACATATAACAACGGGGCAGCCTCTTGCACAACTCTTCCTGGGACGAAATATTCGGACAAGATTCGACCTTGTCAAACCGGACGATTTATATTCGAAAATAACAAAGAGACAACAAGTTGAATTCCGACCTAATTTCCACATTTATGAACCAGGTCAACATTTGTACTTCCTCTCAGGCAATCCACACATGGACACAGGGATACCAGGCACGATTGTATCCCACTTGGGAGACCTACACTACGAGATCAAGTATGCGGCTAAGAGTTTCAAACGTCATACGAACCAGATTCAAGCTCATATTAAAATACAAAATGCAGAAGAAGAGGTTCCAGAAGAAAATAACAATATAAAGAGTACGAAAACACACAGAAATATTCATTTATACAAAAATTATATAGGCAGCTGGTCACAACCGATGGCAGTACCTACAACACCAGAAGTTAACACATAGTAGTGACATACAAGTAGACACTGTTGTAATCAAGCCAACTGTTAGACTTTACGAATTACTGTTTAAACAGAACACTTGTACATATTCGCACAGTGCCCTGCAACAGTATAAACGACTTTTGAAAGTTATGAGTGATAGATTGAAGAATAATAATCCTTACAGTAATGAATATAAAGATGAAACACACCCGAAGTTTAACATTATTTCCCAGCTGTTCCCTGATGTAGGAGATGCTATAGGTTCAGGTCTCGATCTACATTAGAAAATAGAAGGTGGGAAACTTCCAGCATATGTTTACTGGAATAATACTAACGAAATTGTCGACAGATTATGTCTACTAGTTGCTTCTCATCAAGCTGGAAATAATTCCCAAACAAATGAAATTTCTAGCATCATCAAAAAATTGTAAGATGGATACATAGAATGAGTGCCAAAACATTGCTGGGGAGCTGCAGAAGCCCACAAGGCGAAATTATCTTCGATGTAAAGTGCTTGTGTTTGGTTTGAAGCAGAATTGGTTGAAAGGATTCCTTATGCTCACAAGAATAAAGGCAACAAGTACATGCTGACACTTATTGGCTGCTACAGTAAATATGTGTGGGCAGTGCCTGTTAAAACTAAGAGAGGCAGGAATACAACAAATGCGATAAATATTGTTTTGCAAGATAAAGGTCCGTAAAAGAATCTACATACTGACCTCCGCAAGGAATTCTACAATTCAACATTTAGAGCACTGATGTCGAAACATAAAATAAACCATCATTCAACCCACAGTGGTCTTAAGGCCTGTATCGTGGAACGCTTTAATCGTACTTTGAAGAGTGAAATGTGGAAAAAAATTTCAGTACAAGGAAGCTTCAAGTGGATGGACATGTTGCCCACACTTGTGTCAAAATATAATCATAAAGTACATCGGACTACGAACATGAAGCCTGCAAATGTTGTGGGCAACTCCTTATTACACACTATTTATAAAAATTAGAAGAAACTGGCCCTGCACAAACCTAAAGCAAAGGTTGGAGACTATTTAAGGATATCGCGAGTGAAGGGAATATTTACTAAAGGCTACACACCAAACTGGAGCACTGAAATATTTAAAGTGGTCAAGATTCGTCACTACGAACCAATGGCCTACTACCTAGAAGACGTGGAAGGTAAGGCTATTCAGGGAGGTTTTTACAGCGAAGAAATTGTAGTTACCGAGTGTCCAAACATGTATTTGGTCGAGAAGGTTTTGAAGATGGCAGGAAATAAAGCGCTGGTGCAGTGGCTTGGGTTCGATGCAAGCCACGACACTTGTATTCGGAAATCGGACATTACATATAAATAATGTGAATTCCTATGTATGAAGTAATGAATAAATAAATATTTTTAAAACTGAATTTCTGTGTTATAATTTATTAGCAAATATTACTTTACTTGGAATGGTATAAAACTGCTAATAGGGTGCATCGATTGTAGTCTGTGATGACAACTCATACAAACTGTGAACGTGTTGAAACATGTGACAATATTCCTGTTGGGGTAAGACGTTCAGTTTCGTCATCGCGTCCTCGTGAGGAGCTGGACTGTCCCGAAGCCTAATGGCTTATGTCATTAAGCTCGGTGATACACGGCTCTCGCGAATGACCGCAACTCTTGACTCATACTCCACGGCTTCAGGTAGTTGCTCACACGCAAGTTGAGACCAGGGCATTAAGTGAACGACTTGATGGCACCTGTGATCAGTCCTAAGACTGGCGACATATATTGTGAGTGCATGAAAGAAGGGGTGGAGTGGTCTTGCAACATGCTGGCTGGAGGGGAGGGGATGTTTACAGGAAGGAGTCTCCCGATCTCTTGGGGCTTCAGTTTTGTTAAGATGTCAAGCATAACATACGAGTTGGATAGCGAGGACAACAGTGCTCTCGTCGAGCTCTATGATGCCATCGTGGTTGGGACTTCTCAAGAAACATCAGCTCCACCAGTACAGCCTCAACCGCCTCTGATTCGACTGCAGCAGCAGTATTCAGACAAATCTCTGATGATGAGGACGAAATTTTGGTGGTTGTATTGTTTGGTCCAACCAGGCGGTCCTTTGACTCATCCATGCCTGCTCCAAAATGGGAATGCAGAGCTACAGGTCGACCTATAATGGCGATGGCGCCTATAGTGAATGAGGAGGATGAGGAAGAGGACGACGGTGATGAGGATGACAATGACACTTTCCCAGATGAAGGTGAAGAGGAGGAACAGGAGGAGGAAAAGGACAATAACGTGGTGGAGCATGGCATGCAGCAGGACCTTGTGCTGCAGACCAAGGTTTGGGGTCAGCAGGAGGAATCTTGGACCTGTGGCTCCAGCTATAGGCCCAGCATGCCATGGCGGAGATCCGCCACATCACCACCACTCGCATCCAGGAGGAAGTCCTCGTCCTCCTCCGAACATTGGTGGAGTGAGGACCTGCCCAGCCTCCACCTATTGTATAGGTCTGTATAAAGTGTAAATATTGTGTATATAATGTTTTAGTGTGTTCATTAACATAATTTTTTTTTAAATCTAACATTGTGTGTGTTTTGAGGGACATCATTTCATATGCCCGTCATAACTTATTTTAAAGAGCATCCGATGCAACAGTCCTTGTATGCTCAATCAATATTTATCTAGCACACTTTATGCAAAGTATTACATCATAATGAATCGATTATTTGAGAAATCCCATAAGTCCATCTAAGTAAATTTTCGGAAAACTAAATAAAACTGTCGACATGAAACAAGAAGGTAAAAATTAGTATTTTATCAAAGCGATAGTTAAGTTAGTGTTGTTACCCAATTCACGCCATAAAATGATGATGCATAAAACTTATGGAATTGTAGATAATGATTATTAAAAGTCATGGACTTATGGGTTTACTAAATTTTATAGGATATTGGGTACAATTTTGTGGCTGTACGAAGTAAGAGATGGCATTGTTTATGATATAACTTGTTAATTTAAGTTTCTAATGTACAAACTGTACGTATAAGATAAAATACACACACAAAAATACTTTATACAACAATGGCATTGTTTTGAGTATTACATTACTACAACATGAAACCATCAAAATCCATCGTAACATGTTTAAAGGTTATCTGCACTGTAGGCTACATTATAAAGTTTCACGCAACATCGGAGACGTCCTGATCGCATGTCGGCCATTCGAAAAGTTCTTGATAGAACTGCTGCATATTAACATCATGAGGTAGGTAGACACTCAATTTCCGCAGATCCTCAATCTTAGGCTGTAGTTGTCGGGAGGGCAATCATTCCCTTTCTTGTGTTGCGGATGTGGAATGTACTTTTCAACAGTCCATTGATGTAGTCCCTAGCCACTACTACACCTGGTGAAGTACTTGCATGTGAGAAATGCATGAACTTGGACGGTTGCAAAGTTACTTTTCGATCCTTAGGTATGCCCCTTCCTGCAGATTCTGCAGACAACAATGATTTCTTAAAGTAGAATGGCCACCAACTTCTGAAATCAATTATTTCGGTAGAATCTTCAATCAATTCCGCTAGGAATGCCTGTTTATTGGAAGAAGTGAGCATGATTTCCATGTATTCCTTTACCATATACACCCGGTCTCTTCGTCTGATTTTTCTTTTTAATATGGAAAAATCTCTATCACATGGCAGAAAGCTGTGGCCCCTTATTGGGTAGTATTGATCTATCGTTTCAAATCTGCCTGTGGTAGTCAAAGTTGAAAAGAGTCTGATTATAGTGTGATTTCGATTCTGTGTATCTCATCAAAAATGTGCATACCTCATTAGGTCCTTTTCCTGCCACTCCTTCATGATAAATAAAGTAATAGGCACTTCCATCTTTTAGAATGTGGATACAAAACACACTAACAGTCAGTTGCCTTAGATAAAATGCTTCCTGAATGGGAATGCAAGGGATATGCAGATTCTGCATATAATCAATAGGGGCCTATAAATTCCGCAAACATTTTCATCCGTCTTGGATAGATGTTCTATTGCCTGGAGTGTGGAGTAAAATTTCTTAGCATGCCGTAAATGAACCTGCTTTTCAGCCTCAACGGTTCGTTTAGCAGTATCATTGAGATAGGTACTTTTCAGTTTGACATTCAATTCTTCACAACAACAGCAAGTATCAACTTGCGGACGGCCAAAACACAAGGAAAAATTTTCTTTGAATACTCTCAAGTAGTAATCATAACTTACTGTTTGCCCAGGACAATCACGTGTGAACAAAGAGTGCATGATCTTCACATTAAGTTTCGCATCCAAATAATGATATTCCCAGGAACTGTAGTGAGATGTTTTAACAGGAAACGAGGCAATATGAGATTTTACAGCATCAATAACAACACCTGATTTGGCATTCCAAGGAATATTTTGCCCACGTTTGTCTCGTGGAGATTTTCCTTCACAAAGTAATGACGACAGTCTGCGCACTCTGTCATCTATTATTGCGTGCATATTTACAAAAGCTTTTATGCAAACTTGGTACTTGCCTGAACATGTTGACATTTCATAAACAAAAGAACAACCTTGTGAAGGTTTAGATGATTCTTCTGCCCGCTTGCGTCGTCTGCGCCGATGCAGTTTGGTAGAAGATATCAAGCTCTGTAAATAGCTGTCCTGCTCGTTCTTTGTCTCGAAACTGTGAAATTTTGACAGTATCACTTTTGGTTCCTCCTCTGATATCAAAGTGTAGCATTTTCGCCTGCATCTAAAACACACAAAAAATTCAGTGTTTTTTAATAAAATTGTGTTGACATTATAACCAACGAAAAGAAAGACATATCGTAATAGAGGATAAGTTACCTGCAGTCTTCCCCTGGAGTCTTGGCAGCAATGTATTTTCCAGACCAGTTAATATATGCTTCAACCTTGAGTCTTGCTTTCTTTATAACTGAATTCTTGTATTTCTGTACGTTTGTAGTTCCTCTTTTCCGTTTATTTTGTTCAACATTATCATCTTCACTTGAATCCATGGTCGCAAATAACACAAAACCATTGACAATAGAGTAACAAAATACACACAATTAAGGCATGGCCTTCAGTAGAATAAAGAACTGCCAGACATATCCTTGGTAAATAAAACCTTTAACTCCATTCGGACATGAAACCCCATAAGTCCGGGACTTATGTAGTTTCTCTCTTTGGTGTGATTGGCACTGCATGTATATCGTACTTACTATGAGGAGAACATGTGGGGTTTCTCGCTAGTACGTAAAACTAATAAAGTACACCCTAAATCCATGGATAACTCAATTTCACATTTTTTGTGACTTATGGGGTTTCTCAAATGATCGATTCAATTCTATATAAGGTTTTAACAATTGAAAAAAATAAATAAAAACTGATTTAATATCGTGATGGTGGTTAAATAGATCTGTGTGTAACGTGCAAAAGTCCTTGTATGCTCAATCAATATTTATCTAGCACACTATATGCAAAGCATTATGTTATAATTACTGTAAAAGGTTTTAACAATAAAAAAAATTAAATAAAAATTGATTTAATATCGTGATGGTGGTCAAATAGATCTGTGTGTAACGCATTTAAAAGTCTTGTGCTCTCGCAAGTTTTAGTATCTCAGATGTCGAGGTGCTTGCCTATCAACCCAGTGGTTGACGGTTTATCGCTCTGCTCCTGCAGTGAGCTCTTTTAATGTAATTTTTTAAAGTGATAATAAGGGTGACTGCACCCTATACCAGCCCGAACACGCTCGGCGGTGCAGTATAATACTCGTATAGACTTGCCTGTCTCGCTGCCTGGAGGCATGCATAAAAAAAATAACAGTGATGATAGGGGCGAGACATCATATACTCTAGCATACACATATTATAGGTCTAGCAGCACACACTATTATTTAAAGTCAGAAACAATAATGGCGGCTCAAAGTAGCACCCCTGGTGGTCATTCCTAGAAAGAAATATAATAATTGAACGAGTAGAGCTTATAGACCAAGTCGATTTGACGGCAGGAATTTGAAAAATAAAATATGGTGGCTCCAGGACATGTAAATAAATGACTGTTGAAATTTGGTGGATAAAGAGTAAACAATGTGGCCACCAGAAATAAGATGGTGGATGGTTCCAAAATCATTTTTAGAAATTTCTGGAAATTTTGGAAAATTTTGGAAAAACTTGAAAGTGACATAATCAAAGACGGCGGCGATGACGTAATCCAAGATGGCAGCATTGATGTAATCCAATATGGCCATCGTGACACCATGGCACCGCAGTCTGCAGCCTGCCCTAGTACATACCAAAACATACTACTTACATACATGCATACATACACACATGCATACATACACACATACACACATTCATACACACATACATGCATGCATACATACATATATACGTACATACATACATACATCATATATACATCATACAGACATACATACATACATACATACAGGCATAAGACAGGCGCACGGTTTAATAAGCCTGCCTTTCTTAGAGGAAAGTAGGCTAAAATTGGGTGAATATAAAACCATTTTAAAGCTTTTAGTTTTTTGACCAATACTTGTAAATGTAAAATATTTAATTGAAATATAAAGTTGTTTTTCATTCTAGTGCTGGAACAAAAAACAACGTTTGTTTACATAATTTTGCCATTTGCTGTAACCATATGACATGTGCGGGTAAAACATAACTTTTTATCAACATTTTAAATAAAGCATATTTTCGTTACAATATTTCTTACTAATTTTGGAATGAAACACTGTATTTGGTTGCAATTTTTTTTTTCCTAGAATGGAAATAAATTTGTGTTGAAACTTTTTCTAAGCTTCGAATGAGGTTATGTTTGGTTATTACATTATTAGTAAAGGGCAAACTATGAAAAATATTTGGTTATTGAATTTACTCAGCAACCTACGTAGACTGTGAGCCGAATGACTGAAAGCTGTCCACGAAAACAATTACGAAAGCCATTTGCGTCACACTTTTGTAAGTTAGAATGACAGTCTTTGGACTGTTGTCGGTTGGCAACAAAGCAGTTCTGTAAACACAATAATGCACGTGAACAGTAACTACGCAAGCACGCATGAGGCTTGTGTTCCATATTTAACTTATCAACAAGGCAATTCAGTTAGTGTATCAATTATCTCATGTGCCGCACTATTAAAAGCGTTTTTGCGTAAAAGCTTTGATAACGATTTCTTATGTACACATAATCAAAATATTAAATTTTACAAAGTAGATTAACATTGCCTATAAAAACGTTAGATAAAATTGTTGTTTATTTTTCACCAAGAATTGTGTGAAAAAATAAACACTCCAAAACTGTAATAACTCCTTTCCAAACTTGAATTCTGCCAAATTAAAATCCATACTGTCACTTTTTGTTCACAAATGCTATTGACGAATTACGGGATGTAGAGGAATGGAAACTTTTTTAGGCGAGAATGAATATAGGTTCGATTCCCACGTCCAGCCATCCCGATTTGTGTCTTACATGATTTTCCGAAATCGTTACAGGTAAATACTGATGATAGGCTTTATTAATTCAAACATATTAGTTATTTTTCATTAGGTTATTCTTACGAGAGGTTCTTACTATAGAAAAATTATATTATTTAAATTCAAAGTTACAATATCAAGATACTGGGGGAAATATGTTGCAGATAATAATTTAGTTTGAGGGCGAAAGCTTTAAATTAGACATTAGTATAAAACATTACATTAGCAACAGCGAATTGCAATTTTTAATTCATTGTTTAAGTCCCACCTTAAATTGTATCGGAGGCTTATTTCAGGTGTCGGTACGGCATACGTCTTGAGCTGTAGCATCTGGAAGTTGCTGTGGTCCGAGAGCCACAGAGCCGCAGACTAAGACAGACAAGGTAATTGGGAACCGACGTAACGTTGACAACAACAGCATATTTTCTTTTAAAAGAAGTCAACGCAAAATGGATGACTTGAAAAGAGGCGGAGCTTCAGTCAGGTGTGGGATACAATTCCTATCTCCATGGATACCGCAGCCGAACATAACCTTCGTTTAGCTGTTTGGCTTCACATGTCCCGCATGAAATGTACGTCAAGAAAATTGATTATTTGTTTGGAATTTTCCGCTTTTTCAGGTAAACATTAATCTTTGCGTATCTTAACCATGAAACTGAAACTAATATTTTTTACCCTTGCGTGCAAATCTATGAATGCGCAACATTTTTGCTTTCTGCACTTACCAACTAACAAATCAGCATGTTTGTAAACAAGCTTTGTTTCCCACAATATTTTCCCTGCGGTGTGACGTCTAGGGGCGTGTATCTCAAGTCGTCCATTTCTTATTTGTGAAATAATACTATTGGCATGATTTGTATTGGACTTGTTTAAATTCCCAATTTTCATATGTGATTTGAGCGTATTTTGCGAATCGACAGTATTTAAGTTTTTTAACAACACTACATTATAAAAATATATTAATTAAGAAATTTTTACTTTTTCCCCAACACAATTATAAGGATTTCAACATTAAACATTGGGCATAAAGTAAAGCCCCGTCTACTATTTCTTAGAAATATGGCAGTTTTTTATGTTGTAGATGTAGGTGAAGTGAGATGAGGCTGGAGCAGCGACGGAATGTAATGGGAGTATTCCATAAAAAGTGAAAGGTAACTAGCAATGCTCACGACGTTTCTCGCGCCTGAACAGTTGCAAAGTCAACTATTTTGAAATTTATATGTAAAAATACACAAATTTTAAATTCTGATAGTCCTTGCATTTATTTTTGTAAACTATAGTTCTCTTTCAATTTTACTGCAGTTTTGTTGAAACTTATTTTTATAAGTGAATCACATTAATAGAAAATATGCAATAGATAATATCTTGAACACTTTGTGTAAGTGTTAACCTGTCATAAAAAAGTGAATGCGTGTTAATTGATTACGGTTTTCAAATAGTTTTTGTTGTAATATAAATGTAAAAAAGTCATATTTTAAGTGGTACTCATAACTGTAATAATACATTTTGCTCGAGTATGAATATGTAAACCCAAATATGGACTACAGACGAAAGATAAATTACTAATTTACAATAGTTTTACACAACGTAACATAAATACTTTATCATTGATCGGTTAAAATTTAAATCTGTACTACCCTAAGAAAATCACCCCCGCAAATAACTGCTATAAGATATAACATTAGAATTTCAGCAATTTTTAAAAAAGAGAATATGTCTGTCGCTTATTAATCTTTAACTTTGGCATCTACGAGACTATAACTCCGCGAAAATGTTTACAGTGTAATAGCTGGTCGAATATATCTTCAAACTGTCCCCGTATAAAATGTTTAAAATATTTTTCCACATATATTGTAAGTTTTGAAACCCTAGCAATCTACATGTCTTTACAACTTTTCTTGCCATGTCGCCTTTCATTGTAGGAAGTGTAGGGAGTACCAAGCACATCTTTGCCCCCACAGTGTGATAGTCATTTCTACTGCCCGGCCCTTCCGGCTCAGAACCCAGGTAGTCTGTCGGAATATTTGATATATACGCACATCCCCCCCCAACCAATATGAACGCTTTTCCAACTCGACTTCAAAACACCAAACAATCCCTTTCTACAGCTGGGTGTACGGCGCGCACCCCAACTGTGACGTCATGTATGACGTTGCAGAAGGGATGCGCGCCCGAACACGCACCAGTGGAAAGCCGGCTTTCCGCTGGTATGTGTTTGTGCGCGCATGGTGATATCAGGTACCCGAGGACCCACCGAGGCCACAGACGACTCTCCGAGGCTATGCGTGTCTACCCACAGTCCAGGCCATTTCCACTGCAGGTCAAAATACACGTAAGCCTCTAGCGCGAGAAAGCCAGGGTGTGGGAGCGAATGACGAACAATAAACAGCATTTCCACTGTGCGTGTATCTGCAAACAATGCCGCGAGGATTACAAAAAGTGAACGAAACAATTAACTATGCCTTGTCAAAGTAAAAAAAACTAACAAAAATATCTCTATTCACAGGTTTTTAAGAAAAGCCGTAAATATGACATGAGAGGGATCAATCCTTCTTAAGATAAGTCCTCGCCTGGCGTATGGACGTTGTTGTAGCAAGTCACACGTATTATTTTTACGTGAAACCGTTAACTTATTCCTATTGAGGTTATCTGCGAAAAGAATACACATTTGAAAGTACGCTTCTATAATTTTAAAAAATTCAGGCCGCTTGTTAGAAACACTTTCGGTCATCTCAAAATGACTAAAAACTGCCTTTTTTTAGACTTGTAATTTCCGAAGGTATCAAGTTTCTTGTACCTTTCACGCCAACCTCTAAGTTTACGAAACTCTGTAAACCGTGCAACCACCTTACGACACGGTTTACAGATTTTCGTAAACTTAGAGGTTGGCGTGAAAGGTACAAGAAACTTGACACCTTCGATTACATACCGCCAAGAAACACAGTTTGTAATTTCCAAAATTCTACTTTAGTTCGTAAAATGCAAAACGAGATGCATGCGTTGGCCCTTACTTCATACAATCCAAAAATAAAATTTTAGGATCCCCACATCAAGTTTTATAAGAAACAACAACGTTAACCTTGTTTCCTAGTTTGGCGCTGTGAATAGAATCGATATTCATCTAGTCGAGCGTGATGCCATGGCTCTTATCGCTACTGAGTTCCCACGCGTCAAAATGGACATTTGAAACCCCTTAAGTATCGAAATTTGTTGAACTCGAAAGCATACATTGTAGTATGTGCACTTAACTTAACCAAGTAATTTATACTTCAAGCAACCTATATATTATCACATGTATACTACGTATCCAAGAAGTTTCAGAAATATGTATCACCTGGTGCGTGAGTACTGGCATTTTAATTCATCTAAGTAACAGATATAAACATTTTCTGTACAAGTAAAAGTTTCAGCTACTGAAGAAACAATTTGAGATTTTTTATCATTGTATAGTACGAATTTATGTTTTTGATTTATTAATGCCGTATTATTAGCGACAGTAAAACTATGATCTCCAATACAGTCTTGGTGTCGTTATATAGATCAATTTATATAACTTTTCAATCTGGATTCACCATAAAGGCGATTGTTTAATCCGTATTGAAACAATTCAATAAACTCACCCCGACTAGATTGAAGTAGGAATGTAGTAAGATAGTTCAGTTCACTCCACGAGGTGTTACGGATTGTAATAATACTGCTCCTAGCTACTGTGCGAGCAGCGTTGACAGATACAATAGCAGCAGATCTCAAGGAACTAGGTGCTCGCTGTGAGGCTCGCGTTACTCTCTGTGATATGCCGCGTCAGCCTCCTGCACGTCTATTTCGAGTTTCGTAAATATATCAATGCCTAGAGTTTTCTTGTGCATATTCTCTGCTCCCCGACGATACTTTGACCTTGATGCGACATGTTTCTCAGAGCTCCGAGACAGAGAGTCGCCACGAGATTTCTGTATTCTTGACTATGCGCCACGGGCTGAGAGTTTTTGCTGAAAGGCATCCTGTGCGCGAGTGAGTCGTGGCGACAGCGACGGGTTGCGAGCGGCACTCTAGAGTGTTCGACGATATTGTTTTCTGCGAGGAATAGTATCGACGAGGGCGTTCTGGAACTTCAAGAGAGCCATTGGGGTGCTTCGAGGTAGAACACTGGGCGCTCCGCTTGTGTGTATTCAGAGAGACATTTTATGAACGGAGAACTTATAAAGCGGACTGAGACTTTACTTTTTAGAATTTATAACTTTTACGTATATAGTATTTATTTGTTTTGTTTGCAATCAATAGAGACATTTACTCAATAGTGATTGATTATTAGTGACATTCAGATATTTTGTTTTAGATAATTTTATATAAATAAGGTTCGATTTACATAATTTTTATTCAATCATAGACCTCCATACCTCAGCGTACCTTGTCCAACTTGTAAAAATACTATTAATTCACACTGACTGAATTGAATATGGGATGTATTGAGACAATCCAGTCCACTTCATGAGGTAGACTAGTGAGTACAGGTTGAACATTAACTGGTAACACAGAGACTCACCGGACTGAACAAAACGAAGACTAAGAGGTCGCCATGTTGAATCGTTGTTTTGTTTACGATTTATTTAAACCGAACGTACGTATGTACTCTTTCTGAGCCCTAAAAATAACAAAAATTAAAAAAGAAAGGGAAAAATATGCTGACAGACGATATAGAACTGAATTATAACAATTATTGTGTGCATTTCTAGACTAACTTGTTTTATAGTACACTGTTTAGCGAGTATATCTCTTTACAGTTTTTCCAGTCGTGGTTGATTACAATTGTTACCTGTCAATATAAATGGAATATTTTACTATACATAAAGTAGAACATTATAGCAGACTCATGACAAGGATAGGAAATTTTTACAAAATGTTTTAATTTGATTTTTTAGCGTTAAAAACATAATCCCGAGTAATCGGCTTTCGTGAGGATTATTTTTTTTTAAGTCCAGACTATAGTAAATAACGCAAAATTACTTCGTTAATTTGTTTTTAAAAAAAAGTACTATCTAATGTTATTTTTCGAAACAAACGTTGTAAAGATATTAGCTAATTTACCGATTAAAAGGGAATTTCGTTAACTAAATAATTAGCTACCATCAAGCTGAACTTTTTCTCCGAAAATCAATGTAGGTAGTTAAAAAAGTCATGATCGTCAAAAATTTAGAAACCCGGCTCCAAGTCATTAAGACAGATTAGGCCAAGTTAAGTCTCATAAGTCCAAGTTAAGTCTCTTAAAGCCAATTTAAGTCTCATAAGGCCAAGTTAAGTCTCTTAAGTCTAAGTTAAGAGAAGATATTTTGGTCAGAGTTCAGGACACTGATGTATCGTGGAAAACGTTGAGTCTTCACTTGGATTTGTAGGTAGGGACAGAACATTTGGCGAAAAAATGTTTCCCCACTTTGTTTCAGTGCCTTACCTACGTACCTACAGCTCTACTTCATGGCTATTGGCAGAGTTTTTTGTGCAAAGCTGTTATTATTTTGACTGAGCCAATCAGCCCACAGATAAAACACGTCTGTGATTTGCGGGTTTAACCTTCACACACTGGGTGTTACGGCATCCAATCACTGACCGCATAGCAGAGATGCAGGTGTGAACGTAATACACTAAAACAAAGTGCTGCAAAATTCTTTTCGCGAAATTTCCTGTCGCTAATTATAGCCGTGTCCTCGTCTGACTTCACGAATGATATGTGCAGAGCGCAGCTTTATTGAATATTTATGATTCGCCTTTAAACAGCTGCATAACTCTCCTCCAATCATACAAGTCTTCTGCCGCTACAACGTTTTGTAAAATACGGCGAAAAAAACATTCTTATGAGTTCTCTCTATCTCTAGTCGTTTTTAGATCTGGTGAGAGTTAATGTGAGGTGGGTATGGAGCAGCGACGGAATGAAGGCGCGGGAGAAACAGAAGATCCACGCGAAAACCTCCGACCAAAGGCATCGTTCAGCACGGTTCATTCAAGCACGGATCGACCTCGTCAGAATTCGAACCAGGTTCGCACATTAGGAGACGAATGCGTTACCTGCTGCACCAACAAACCCATTGCAATTATATATTTTAAAAAATTCAATGCTTGAAAATAATGATATTTGCTTAGGAGTTAGTAAATATTACTTACTTTCAAAATTATGTTACTGTCAAGCTTTTGCGTTATTGATCTCACATAGGTAACATAAAATTTTCTTCCGTTTTCTGGAAACGTTTCAAGTTATTCCACACAAAATTAGTCTTGGCAATAGATAACCACTCTGGCAAAAGTTATTCAAACACATATAGTTTAACTCTACAAATGGAATGCCGTCTCATTAAAAATATAAAAATAACCATTATCATGTTTCCTGCAGTACTCGTAACACAAAACAAACACATAGCACTTACTGATAGCGACTGACGTCAAATAGTGAATTGTGGGAAAAAGTCCGCAAAAAGTTTTTTTCCACAAGTGTTCTGTTTTGCATGACGATGCTATATAACGCAATATTTTAGAGAAGTGTTACACAACACGATGTCTGTACGTGCAAATTCTAAAAGTGCTTTTCAAAATCTGAGATAAAATCACAAGAAGGCGAGATATGAACAACCTTCGGATGTACGGCATATGTCAGAAAGAACTCCCTGACTTCACACGACTAAATATTCTTACAAAACCCGACAATAATGTTGCAGTAAATATCATGCACGTACGTCTCGTGCAAGTCACACCTCGAACACTGTGAGACAAGTTGATATAACATGTCCTACTTATTGGCGAGAGGTCCTGTAGCTTGTAAGAAAGGAAGGATTGTATTGGTGGTTCTGCACTTCGAATGTGGCAAATCTATACCAGTCACGTACATGTTAGCATATCGTAAAGCAGGTTTCACGTATGACGCTAAATTTGTTTCGCGTGAAATTTTTTAGTAAGATTAAATGGAAGAATGCGAGACAAACTTGGAGAGAAACAAGTTCACACACGTATGCAGCACAGTAATAAGCGCGACCTTGAGGTTGCATCGCAGTTAAGAGTCAAGCACTAAACTAGCGTCCAAGATTCCTACAGATTTGTTTTTCCTGTGGGACTATAAAGCGGTGACCATATAATTTACTGGCGAGAAGTATGTTGCATCTGAGTTTCACGTAAATTTGGTCAGTGCATTTTTCAAGAACAGCAGTCTTAATAGGCCGTTTGTTAACTAAGTTGGAGGGCTTCCGAATAGTAATTTAAAAAATGAGAATGGTGTTTCTAACAAAGACATTTTGCCCTTGTTCGAAGTTTTTTCTGTTCATAAATTGGCACACTGGGCACACGGAATAGTTTCATAAAAAAAATGTATTTACGAACACACGCAACACATTTGAAGCGCGTGGTTGGCGATGTCCGTTATTCGATTCCAAAATTAGTTGGTAGCCATGGTGGGTATTTAGGCAGGACATTATAAAATAGAATATGTGTTAAGTTAACTGTATCTTCTAAAATAGTATATCCCACTACAATTATTTGAATGAGTTAATTGAAACAATCGAGTGCACATTGTATGTGAGAAATAGAAGTTCTTTAGTAACAATAATCTCTCCATGAGATTTATAATTGTTTGTTGCAATGGGAATATACAATTAGAATTCATTGACTTGTGGACATAGGCCATTGCTCATGTTTTGCATGTGTGTGTGTATATATGTATGTATATATATATATATATATATATATATATATATATATATGTGTGTGTGTGTGTGTGTGTGTGTGTGTGTCCGTGTGTTTGTTTGTATATATATAACTGACTGAATTCCTCTGTGAATTTATATCTTATGGTTTTTGTGCTTTTTTGTGCGTTTTTTTGTACTTTGTCACTTTGTCATTTAATACAAGTTTAGTCAACAAAACATGAGCAATGGCGTATGTCCACAAACTAATAAATTCTAATCTCAGCATCCTTGAATTATTATTCGTACATGAAATATTAAGATTAGCTAATTTTTGTGTTAGTTTCTGAAAGATGCCTCTAGTCTGCCCGAGATAAAAAAAAATATTAAAGGGTTACATAACTGATCACCCGCTATTGGAAAAACTGCCCCATATTATGGCCAATTAATTAGTAAAAGCGAATGTTTTAAATTAACAAAGGTCGAGGCAGTAAATGTGAAAACATAATGTAACGCACAAGATTCACACAGTGTAAAACCACCTATAGGTGAAAATTAGTATGTGAGTAAATAATTAAATTAACTTTATTGAAATAATACTATTACACGATGATTGAAATTATGTAAGTGTATTTTGAATGAAATGTGTTTGATTTGTCAGGATAAAATGAAATATTATTAAAAGTGGCAATGGTCTGTTATTTCACTAAACAAAATTGATACTATCAAAATTGACAGTTAAAATAAATTAATTACATCACCAGACACCCTTACGAATGCCGTTTTTTCGTTCCAGTACCACTCCATGCCTACATTATTCACCATAATGGGAGGGGGTGAATATGAGGGTGTTGCGGCCTTTTAACAACGAGTTTTCAAGAGCCGTTAGGGGTGACATGATGTGAAGGACAACACAACAAACATGCCCGGACCCAGATACGAATCAGGGACTCCTCGCACCACAGACAAACGCTTTACCGACTGCGCTACGCTACGAGGGCCGGTACCTTCATCGGCTGACAAGACATCGCTGTCAAGAGCTGCAAAAATCACTCCATTACATTCCTGTCGTTTTCTTCAGATCAAGACCATACATCGTTCCTCGACTAGAAAGGACGTGTTTGTTAGGGTGTATTATGATCTGATGCTAGATACGTTGGTTATTGTACACAACTGTACATACTAGATGTACCGAATTTTAACATATAGTCTGCATGAAAAGATTTGGCATTGTTAACAAAATGCAGAAAATCTGCCTTTGAGGCTATTCAGGAATTACACTGTGTTGGCTATGCTGGGAGGCGAGCGCATTAGCCTCTACGTAACAGCGGTCGCTGTGAATATGAAGCAGCAACTACCTAAGGGTGTCTGGTGATGTAATTCATGTATCCTAACTGTCCATTTTGATAGTATCAATTTAGTTTAGTGAAATAACTGACCATTGACACTTTTAATATTTCATTTTATCATAACAAATCAAACACATTGCATTCAAAATACAATTAAATAATTTCAATCATTGTGTATTATTAATATTTCAATAAAGCTAAATTTAATTATTTATCTCATACTAATTTCCACCTTATAGCTGGTTTAATATTGTGTGAATCTCCTGCATTACATTATTTTTTCACATTTGTGCATCGAAATTTGTTAGTTTAAAATACTCGTTTTTATTACTTAATTCGCTATACTATGGAGCAGTTTTTCCAATAGCGGGTGATAATTTATGTGACCCTTTAATATTTTTTTATCTCTCGCAAACGAGAGGCATAATTCAGTACCATACACAACTTTCGTGAAAGTGATTTTTTTACCCCACGAAACTGTACTGTCAGTGAAGTGAAATGTGTTATTAAACTTGATTATACTATTCACCTTTAGTGTGTACAAATTTCGTTACACATGGACCTTTATTTTTTCCACCATCAGGAACTGCTTAGTTCAGGGTAGAGTATAACCAAATTTTCTTTAAAAATTCATAACTCTTAGACGGTTGCGAATCGGAATATACAAATTTGGTTTATTTGGTAGGTCTTGGAACTCTCTATCATTCGCCTCGTTATCGACGTCTACTCCCCGAACACCTTGCATTTCACTAAGTCAGTATCTTGCTCCAGTTGAGATGTATTTTGCGTTGTGTTAGTACTTAAATGAAATGTGCGTAGATTATAAAGCGGTTATCAGCACATTTTTGAATTCTCAGTGTATACCGAAAAGCAGGAAATGCGTTCATATTCAGAAAATACTGTGGTTTACTATGCCTGTTATAATCCTTGTTACATTCCCCACTGATTGATCGTCAACTCGCTACAGTCCCCACGTGGTTGGGCTTCGCTTCCGTAACGTTCATCCTTCGTTCAGACTGTAAGGGTTAAAATAAATTAATGAAGAAATGTATGTCGCTCTCAATTTGCCCGTTTCTGCGCGCTGCCTGTAGTTACGATCCGTCTCGTATGAAGCGTGGCCTGTGCGGTAGTAATTAAACAAAACTGGCGGGCGAAACTATTCGCAAACAGCGAACTCCTCCTTCCATGGCATCCTCTTCTTTGACGCAACTCGCAAAGGTTTTGCTCAGGATGTTTTTTGAAGTTACGGAAACAAGGTTTATTGCCTAAACTAAAATGACTTGCAGGTGGCATTGAACCGCGCGGGCACGTCTACCAACTCTTCATGGTGGAGTGTATCTAAGTTTACCAAACTATCGTCCTCTCGCGGCTCAGGGCTGCAAAACTTCAACAACCAATCAGACCAACAGCTTCCTCCACCTCGGAACACAGTAACGACCCCTCGTCTGCATTTTAAATTTGTTTTTGCATGAAGAACAAATTACACTTGCATAGGACACTTTGACTTACTTATTTTATATCTCTCAACCTATTTGTAACATTGTCTATTTACCTATCATCTTATTATGTGTTGATATTAGTCCTGACAGTTCGCTAGGTCTTACCGAGCTAGGTGGTGAAACGGTAACACGGATGACTCGCATTCGGGAGGACCTTGGTACGATTCCCTGCTGCGACCATCCTGATTTCGGTCTTCCATGGTTTTACGAAATCTCTCCATGCGAATGCCAGGAAGGTTCCTTGATAAAGGACCTACTCTTCTCCCAGCTCCTGTCATTGTACATATTTGTATCTCACCGTCTCTAGTGACCTCGCTGTCGACGAGATGTAAAGTCCATTTACCTTACCTTTGCTTGGTCTTTGGGACAGTTTTGCGCCCTTAAGTCCTCAGAATTAGGGGAGAACGTCTTGAAGCATGGTTGGCCTGTTGCAGCAGTCCACTACGTGGCACCCCTACGGCCATGGCCAATTCTCCCAGCATTGTGTAGGGCGTCATGTGGAGATATTCTGATCTCGGGTGTGAAGTCGATCACTTCTTCTCTCAGGACCACCACCTTTGTCTTTCGTGTACAAACACCCTCACTTCGACCAACCACAACATTCAATATTTTATTTTAAAAATCATACTTTTAATTATATGCGCCCACTGTGCGTCGCAACAGTTAATTATTTCAATAACGTAAACGCATTTATGTTGGATGCTCTAAACGTAACCTTGCATCACATCGCAATGGAAACATTAACGTAAATTAAATACAACAGTAGATAAATAGCTTCTTTATCTAATATGATCTAAATAAACCTTCGTCATACACAAAATTGTCTCTATACACTTGCATAACATAAGGTGATACAGGATAAAAGGCGAGCAAGTTTTACAGTTTGGACAAACAAATCCAAACGAGAAATTCATGTCAGTTAATTAATGATGAAAAGGTTCCAGGTACTTGCAATTTCTGGACTCAGTTTCTTGGACATACTCCATTGCGATATGAGTGACTGTCAAAGAAAACTAAGTTAACAGAAAAACATAAATAAGCACAGTATGCTTTCGTCAACAGGATACACACACAACATAAAATTCCATAAATGTAATTGGATAAAATAAAAACAAGGACAAACAGATAAGGAAAAAAAAAAGTAAAAATCAAAAATCAAAAGAACATCCAAGACACCATCAATGCAGACATCCCCCAGGTTTGAGGTCTGCTTTGGCAAAGACAAACAGAAAAAAATATATTACCCTCGAAATATGGGTAGCTTGCCTTGGTGGTGTCTTGGGTTTTATTTTGATTTTTTTAATTTTACTTTATTTCCTAATTGTTTGTCCTTGTTTTTATTTGACACGATTACATTAATTTAATGTAGTGTTGTGTGTGTATCCTGTTGACTAAAGCATACTCCGCTTATTTATGTTTTCCTATTACCTTTATTTTCTTTGACAGTCATCTATATCGCACTGGATTATGTCCAAGAAACTAAATCCAGTCATGCACTCCATTGCACAGTTATATTATCGTATTTGTAACTGCTGTAATATCTTGCCTCAGAGAACAAGGTGAGACAAAAAACTAGCGGAGTTTATCTGTAGTCAGAACATGCCCATAAAACAATAACACGTAACAACTCCCGAAAATAACTAAATCATATCAAAACAAAGGAACCAATGGACAGCAGCGAGAGACCATACAAAATAAACAGTGAGATACTATATATCGATAAATATATATGAATGACTGTCTGCAACGAAAGCGTCCCTATACCATTCATATCCTTACGATAAAACCTTGTCGAGTTAGTTCGTACGCTCGCGAAGATTTCGGATATACATTATTGATGAAAGATGAAAGGGGGAAAAGGGTGAGGGGTGGTGATTGTACAATGGCCAGTACAGGGTACCCAAATATTTTAGTGAAAAGTTTTTATTTTTAATTTTTTTTCTACGTTTATTAACTACCCGTAACATGATTTTGCACCATTTAGAATTTTCCAAAACTTGTTCCAGAAACTTTTTTAGAGAATTTAATGAACATTATTGTACTTTATTACTGTTAGTATTATCAGCATTACTATTATTCTTAATGACAAATTAAATTAAAATTGCCGAAAATTCTTTTATAAAAAAAGTTTTTATTTTTATTTTTTGTGAATGTTTAGTTTTTCACACACACACATATATATATATATATATATATATATATATATATATATATATATATATATATATATAAAAATAACGAATGTGCGTTTTGTTATAATGTATACTTAACAATATAATTCATCCGTTCATCCGATTGTGATGAAAGTTTTGTGAGTTGGTGTACGGACTAAATTTGGAAAATTCACGCTTTGCACATGGACAGAAGGTTTATTCTTGTACGCGCCAGACGGGGAAAAAATTGTGTATACAACTGTACTTCAACAATCAGATTCAAAACACAAAACTTTTTTTTGTGGCATTGCAACACCGCTGACGAAGTCGAGGGCAACATCTAGTACATTGCTGTCTGGTCCCTCGCTCTATATATTTCGTAATTTGTTTTATATCTGACAAAATTTATTACGGACTTATTATGGTTTAGTATTTTATAGAACTGGCTGGTATGTCCTTTACTAAATTCTTGTCTCACAAAGTTTTCTGGGACGCCATACTACTGCAATAGCGCATGTCTACGATTTCGTATGTAAAATATCTTATTCCTTTGCAAGAATCATTTAAACAATTTAATTTTATATTAAGATACCCACCAAGTACTTGCACTTCGTAACAGCCGCCCAGCGACAACATGTAACTAGTTCCACGTTCACAAGAAGTTTGTAATTTTAACTTGGTACTTTGGCCAAGTTCGGTTCAAAATACATCGTCCCCTTGACAGCTCATGCCGAGATGTTATCAGCGGTATCTACCAATCAGACGTCTTGTCTCGTAGTCACCTCACTAGAACTGGTAGGAGCGAGTGATTAACAAACAACAGGTTATGGCTTCGCTGACGCAAACAAACAACTGCAGTCGAGTGTTTTGAAAACACTTGCCGTATCACAGATTGTACATGTTTGAGTGGAAGTAAACAGTACTTCACTTCGCTATATAAACGGCAACCACGCGAAGATGGTATATGGTCCAGGTGAACTTCTTCAGTCAGCATTACTGCGGTAAGTACTTGGAGAGACCGGCTCAGTCGAGTCTTAACAAAATTCTGCTTGGCGCAACCAAATAGCCTGTTTAGGCTGCACTGGCAGTCCTCTACTTAAATACAATACGTGTTCTCGAAAAATGTTTCTCGGTCGTTCGAATATTTTTCATACCTGTTATAAATCGTGCCGGACAATGGCGTTGGTCGGCAGGTTTTCTCGGTGATCTCCCATTTCCCCCACCCTTTCGTTCCGGCACTGCTCCGTACTCACCTCATATTACCCTTCACCAGCGTTAAAGACCTCGATATTAAGCGCTGATCAAAATCTCTCACTCACTCGTACCTGTTACTAAAACATGTGTAAGAAGAAAACAGCCAATATGTTTTCTCAACTATCGGCAACCCCTGTTATCAGTACTTGTTCCCAACAAAACACGAAATATTGAGAAGCCATAACTATTAAAATGGCACGAGACACTTGTACTATAAAGCGTCGTACTTTCTGGAATCCCTTCTTCTGTCTTGGATCTGTTTTCAGCCCAGCCATGTATCCTTCCGCTGAACGTCAACAATAACATTATAACGGGGGAAATGCTATGTGACTGCCACACTGCAGTTTTACTGTAGGGTATCTGTCTGTTAGGAATGTCAGTGGTGCAAATATTCATTATTTTAGAATTTCAATCACAGACACAATAGTTGTGAATTTAAAAAAGGCCGTTACTCTGTGGTTTAACAATTCTGGTAATGAAAGTAAATACTTACACATTTCCCGAGGTTAATTAAAAAAGGAATATTTTGAAAATAGTGCTAGACTTGTAAGTGTTAACACACAATGCCTAAACAAACGTCGAAAATAAATTCGTAACAATTTTTCCAACCAGGCCCGGACAGTCGGACACAGTTCTCAGCAGTAAAAAAATTAATGTACTGTTAAATAATATGTTTCTGAAGTATTGTGAGTGTTAAAACATTAAAACTGGTTAATTGTAAAGTTAAAAAAAGAAAACATGAACACAAGTTGTTATCAAAATGACCCTAAAAAGTCTATCAATTTTACTCATAAACTTCAAGAGACGTAAATTTAAAATATTTAC
Organism: Medauroidea extradentata; assembly: GCA_003012365.1. Classification (NCBI taxonomy): domain Eukaryota; kingdom Metazoa; phylum Arthropoda; class Insecta; order Phasmatodea; family Phasmatidae; genus Medauroidea; species Medauroidea extradentata. Next base: position 42,147 of record PNEQ01041082.1, read on the forward strand.
TGTAATTATTTGGATATAAGAATCTATCTAAGCAAAGAATGAGCTGGGAAAAATAACCTTAGCTTAGCGACACATTTCCATAAAAGAACATATGATTACAGTTGGGCTTATTTAAAGTGAGCAAGAAGCACGAATGTCACACATACTTTCCAGATAGTTTTGACTTCTTTCAATAGCTTTCTCACCTACCTTTTTTTTTCCATCACAATAACCATCGGAAAGCGGCTATGTTTACCTTAACCAAGGAAAATGTTCTTAAAAACGAATTAACTATGAGAATTAGCTATTTTTACTGTAAAATCTGATTCTTAACTTTTGTAAACGGGACAGTTTAATTTAATATTTCCTTTATAGTTTAAATTTCTAGCTTTAAAAATTAGCACATAGTAAAAAACTTTTAAAACACTTCTGCAAGTTTGAAATCTATGTATCAAAAACAATTTTCTTAATCACTTCCATTGGTATCTGAAGCTAAACTACTAGGCGGATATGAATGACGTAGAGGTACTGCAAAGGTAAATTATTTGTTGCTATGATTGGAAACAGTTATCGCTAAGGAACAGAAACTGATATTAGTGATCTTGAGGAATACTGATTTTTACATACACCACAAATAGTTCGCAATTAAGTGAGCAGTTTTAAAGCTATAAATAAGTTTTATCTTTCCGCTGAGATATAACCGTTAACTAAGTCTTCGTAGCTATTTAAAATAATTTCCTAAAAATATTTGTAGTAGCCAACAAACAATGTGACAGTCCCATGAAAACACTTCATCGACCGCAAAATATCACGGTGCATGAAAGGAGAAAAAAATAATAACAGTTAACCTCGCAGTGCAGCTTGTATCTACATCACGGCCGTAGAAGAACAGGTCTGGACACTCGCCTGGAAACTTGACCCCCTTGTTGTTTGGCTGCAGTTCACCAAGTTACCGAGAATATTGTGTTTTATTGGCGTTTCAGTTAGGGCGGTCGGACTCAAACTCCACCCACTTCCTATCCACTAAGATAAACAATTTATCAAAAAGTATTTTTCATCCATTTATAAAATACTTCCTTCGCCCAACAAATTTAAGAAAAGGCTCCAGCAATCTTTATTTACTTTATAAATTTAACAATGGAAAAAAGTAGGCGGAGTCTCAAACTTCCTAACTGAAGCGCCAATAAAACACAATATTCTCGGTAACTTGACGAACTACAGCCAAACAACAAGGGGGCCAAGCAAATACATTGGTAGATAGGCGAGTGTCCAGGCCTGTTCTTCTACGACCGTGATTGACATTCGACTTCAAGTTGCAACCTAACTGGATAACGAACTCACGCTATCTCTCGGAGGAATGTGAAATGTAGCGCCACAGTGTACGGAGACATAAAATAAAAAGTAGCCGCATTCCTTCCCCGCTGCCTTGTGATGTAATGTGATTGGACTTTACGTGTAGTTGACAACCAGGTCGTTAGAGACTAACACACAGCTTGATATATGGCAGGAGCTGGGAGAGGAGTCGGCCATGGTCTTTGTTAAGGAACCATCCCAGCACTCACCTGGAGCTGTTTCAGGAAACCGTGGGAACATAAATCAGGATGGCCGGATCCAGGGATCGAACCCGGGTCCTCCCAAATACGAGTCCAACATGTTACCGTCGTGTCAACTCGATCGGTTGCTGCCGTGTAATGAGTGTATTTGTGCAGTTTGTAAAAAACCAACTTATTGGATATAAATCATTTATTAATTATATAAAATACAAAGAAATAAATTTCATTAGAAAGTTATTCAAGACCAATGCATTTTAAGTAGAAATGCACTTTATTGTTCGTTGTCAACAGTAGGATGAGCAACGAAAAAGTTTTTGTTGGCGAACGATATGCAATAACGACTAGAGATTTTATGATTTATTTAAAGAGTGCTTATATTTTAGCGAAGCACGTATATGGTAGTCGATTGTATGAAAGTGGGAATGGGATATTGTACAAATAACTCTGTTACAAATAATAACTGCAAAAGAGTCTTCCATAACCACAAATTATTATGAATTTGGTGATTCCTGAAACCGAATTATGTAAATAATTTTGGTCTCTTAATGAATTGAATCATAAAGTTATTGTATTAAAGTAGGACAATGTGAAATCATCACTGATATAAGAAAGCCTGAAACGCAAATATGAATGTAGATGACTGCCCATATATTGCCAATGAAATATTTTTTGTGCTGTAACCAAAATACTTGGTTGTTCTTATTATACAGTTAGAATGCTTCACATTTTGTTAACATTACTAAATATTTGATGAGCTAAACATTGCGATATGCCGAAAAATCAACCACAATTCTAAAATTCTCATGTAAACAGCATATTTTATCTACCGTTAAAAGAAGAGGAAAAAAGATTAACTGCGGTAAATCAAGTAGAGTTCGATGTATTCATTTAGGCAGGTTGTTATTTTTAAACAAGTGATAACTGATAATGCAATATTAGGTTTTTTTATTTCATACAAAAATGCTTAGGCAGTATAAGATTAATTCTGAAATAACTACAGATGTCATTAAGGCGTTACATACCTATGAGTTTTGTTGAGAGCAGGAATATGTATTTATATGTGTAATTATATAAGGTGTGGCTCAGTAACTGTCGTAACTACATACTTACCAATGACTTTATTGGTGCGGGCCACATTGTTGTACAATTTTTCAGGCTATTTTATCGGAGCCCTGAAAATTATGAACAAATAACTATTTTGGATGTCTAGGAATAAAAACTTTTGGAAAACATACTTATTTTTTGTATAGTATTCTCTCAATACAGAAAAAGATTCTTGTCCGAAAGTGATATCGAGGAAGGCGACAGAGCCACACATGATACAATTTGACGTTTAAATAGTAATCCTTGCTCTTGCTAGGAAAGCAAGGTAGGTATCCACATAACGATATGTAAAAAATTCCGGTTGCCATAAACATGATGCCCAGCTTCACAGCTTCTTTTAAAGTATTACTCAGCAGAATTATCTCCCAGGTAAGTTTATCACCAAAAGTTAAGGAAAATTCCTATAAATTTGCTGTCCTAAAGTTAAAATGAGGCATCAAGGAATTCATATACTTACCAATTGTAACTATTTCTATAAGATGCAGAAAACGTTAAATATTTCGACGTTTATTGCAATGTTGAGAAACATTGCTAGTTGTCATGTCACATTATCAATATCTACAATGTTGAATTCAAATTTACATTTAGCAAAAATTATATTTTTAAGTATATAACTATTATCTGAACGTAATTTCCGTAACTGTAAATTAGTCCTTTCAGAAGTAATACCCTATTTACCATATTTAGACTTTACTCTTTTTACACTTAATGTCTGCAATACTTGTTGAGCAAAAATCTGCCTTCTAGAAAAATGCTGCCATTAAATTTCTTTTCTTAATTTGAAATTTTATGTATAAATTAATTTTTCTGGAAGTATAATAAAGAAATAGGTTTTGATTAACCCTTGTATAAAATAATTCTTCGAAATTTTCTTCTAAGTTTTGGAACACTTTTGTTTTAAAATTTGGTTTGTATACATTTAATTTATTGTACCCCTTTTTTTTAAATTTTGACTCTGTGGCATTATGCTTGGTCAGCGATCTTTGCAGGCTTAAACTTTCTAAACTGGCTTATCAAATAGTCAACTAATATTGCTGTGTGTTATATGATTAAAATATATCTTCAGCAAGTGACTCTGATGAACATTGTTATTGGTTCACAGGACACTTTAGGAGTTCTCTGCGCTGGTAAGAAGAATTGGCAGGAGTATTCTGCAAATCATTTCAAGGACGAGACAAGAACCATGAAGAGTTTCCTGGCGATTGTACTCTCTCTGGCCGTACTGCAGGTGGCAGTGGCCAAGGACCTGAGGAATGTGAAGGAACCCAAGATTCCTGCAGCGTGCACTTCATTGTCAGGTTCTGGCAAGGACGCGACTTCTGCCATCCAGAAGGCTCTCAACTCCTGTGGTAAGGGCAAGGCCGTCCGTTTAGCATCAGGCACCTTCCTCTCTGGACCACTGACCATCCCTTCAGGTGTGGGTCTGTGGGTGGACAGCGGGGCGACGCTTAAGGCCAGCACAAACCCGAAAGACTTCGACGGAGGTAAGAACACTTGTGGAACACTAGACAACAACGGGAAGGGCTGCAAGGCGTTCATCACCATCAAAGGAGCCACAGGATCTGGCATCTACGGCAAGGGCACCATCGACGGCCAGGGAGGCCAGACGATGTCGGGCAAGAGCCAGAGCTGGTGGCAGCTGGCCCGGGAAGCTCAGACCAAGAAGAATAAGCAGAACGCGCCAAGACTTATCCAGATCGAGAAGTGCAGCGACATCACGCTCTACTTGATCACACTGAAGAACTCGCCCAACTTCCATGTCGTGAGCAAGAGCACCAACGGCTTCACAGCATGGGGAGTGACCATCAACACCCCAGGAGATGCCCGTAACACGGACGGCATCGACCCCATGGGCTCGCAGAACATCACCATCGCGAACTGCAACATCGCCACGGGAGACGACAACGTGGCCATCAAGGCGGGCAACGCGCCGACCAAGCACGTCTCCATCCTGAACAATAAGTTTGGAGTCGGCCACGGTATGTCCATCGGCAGCGAGGTCAACGAAGGTGTCAGCGACGTGACGGTGACCTCCCTGACCTTGGAAGGCACGACGAATGGTTTGAGGATCAAGAGCGACAAGTCACGTGGTGGTCTGGTCACAGGAGTCACCTACACCGATGTCTGCATTCACAATGTGAAGAACCCCATCGTCTTGGACACTGAGTACAGCAGTTCCGGCGGAAACAAAATCCCGACCTTCAAGGGTATCACCTTCAACAACGTGAAGGTCCTCACCGCTGGCACATTCACCTTTGATGGCATCAGTGACTCGAACCCTGTTGAGGCAACTCTCAACAATGTGCACATCAAGTCCGGCTCCAAGTGGATCACCAGCCACGCCAAGATCAGCGGCAAGTACGCCCAGGACGCCAGTGGCAATAGCTGTTGAATCACAACCCTATAATTCACTTGTCAGTTAATCAGCATACATATCACACCTAGTGTTAATGGTCTTACTAATACTTGTCAATAGTTTGTTTCGTTGGAATTATGCTGTGTGTTATCTCACGACCTTAAAAATTCGAGCTTCATATTAGAACTCATATTAAACCGCCTCTGAAAACTTTAGTTCATTTCATACTTTGTTATATAACTGTTTTATCATTACTTTATAAGTATACCGTTCGACAAAAGATTCGCTATGTTGTTAATCAGCATATTGTTTCTAGTGTTGTTTCCATATTTTTAGTTCATTCTCCATATTAAGTTAAATAGTCTTTGCCCACATTTCAGTTTTTTTTCAGTCAACGGATAATACATTGACATGTGTGAAATATAATGTTTTACATTCAATTTCAGTGTGTGTTGGCCTTAAGCTGCAAGAAACATGTGTAAAATGTAAATATTTTATATTGTGCAATATTTTATATTTCAGTATAGTAATACAATGCGAACTGTATCTTTAAATGTAAACAATAATATAAAAAGTAGATTTAATTTTTTTAACTTGCAGCATGATTTGTATGTGTATTTACTGGCTACTGTTAAATAAACAAAAAAACTTAAAACAATAACAGATGTCACCAAACTTCCAACTATATGTACATATCCATGCTCCAACAAGAATAACATATAGAAAACAGATCAGAAATTTAATTATGAAGATTTTAAATATTTTGGTGGGAAAATACACTTTTTATAATTAACAATATTTAATTTTTTTAAAAATTGTTTTGTATGGTTTCCAAGGTAATCAGGGAACTGTGGTCACACTTGCCGAGGTTAAAAGAAACACGTGAACAATCAGGTTGAGGTATTTCGTGTTCGTTTTAAATTTGCCTTATTGTTATTATGGTTAGAGCCACCATTTTATGGCTAAAAGATTTTTGCAACATTTGGCTTCAATACTTCATGTGCACATATGCAGCTCCGCTACATCATCTGTGATTGTATGCTTTTACTCTCACTCGCCTTGGCAAATTACAGACGTATGAAGTCACAATAATCTTATCCTGATTGGCACAGTCAAATGCGCAACGTGTATGAACAAATATACGCTGCCAGTAATCATGAAGCAGATCTGCCGATGTGCACGAGAGACACTGAAACAAAGTGGGGCAAAAATATTTTCGCGACAAAATCGTGGCCCTACTTATAGTTTAAACTGTATGACTGGAACACTGCTATTATTTTTTACGAGTATGAGTTGAAGTAGTACCTGTTATATTTGTTTATTTTCTGTCAAACATTCAGTCTGAGTGTTATGTACATTTGTCGCATAATAAGGAGCAGATATTTTAGGCTTTAGCGATGTGTTACAACTCGATACATTTATTAGTTTTTACTATTTAACGTCAAGAGGACATACGTAAATTTTTCTTATGCAAGTATTCATACAAATAATACGAACAGTGGTTGCTAAACAGCATTGTTTAAAAACAATGTTGACAATAATTTGCCAAGTCTTGTTGGTGCATAAAAGAAAGATTACGGGAATTTGTAGGGCAAAAAAATTGTACAGCAGTCATAATTTATATATACACCCGAGTACTGTTTCCCTCTAAGAGCATGCAATGGTTATAAAGAAAAAACACTCACTTTTGTATCGTGAATGTATGGCCAGAGGAGTTAAAGTAACTTTTTCGAGGGAAATATAGAGCATAATTTTTTTTCGTTGAGTTAAGGCTTTCGGGCACGATAAGGGCAATCCAGCAAACTAGGTTAACCTTTGTAGATTTTCTTGGATGTTCGTTAGACCCTTCTTCCACTGCGAGTCCAAGAGCAAGCGGTGTGTGACCCGATACGCACGGAGATTGTTGCGCCGATAACCGATTCCTCTCGCGAACTGCTGCTACGTGAACATGTAGTATAGTGCACAGTCTGGCCAACATTACGTGTCTAGCCATATCCGAAACGAAGCTTTTAAATATCTAGTGTTTGGGAATTTAGAGTGGATATATTCTAACGTTATGAAACAGTGCTGCGTGCGGCGGGTTGTACCTTTTACAACTACTACATCCAGAGGTAACTTGGGTGTAGTGGACAGATGGTTAGAGACCAAAGGAGCAGAAAGTCCGCCTGGACGCCTGTGTAGTTGAGTGTGAATGGTTTTGTTTATTTTCTGTGTTAGTGACATGGCAGTAAACGTAAATATTGCGAGATATTTTAATGCAGGAAAAGGTAGATGCAGGTGATGAATCCGATGATGAACGTCCTGTTACAGCACCTATTATAGCAAATGTGTACAGTATTTTGCATGAATTACGAATTTGAAAAAAAAAATCGTCCTATAACCTTTACGCAGCTCATTTCATACGTCACATAACAGGTAGTTCTACAGGAAACAGAATCTCCATTCTTAAATTAATTGTATTAGTTTTACGAGTTGATATAATCATATTCATAACAAGTAGTAACATAACCCACAAAACGTTACCAAAAATAGCAATACAAATATCAATTTTATTTTTCACACCTCCCAGATCAAACTGAATACAGTTTTTACTATATAGCGGATGTTCTGATTCAAAACTGGAAAGCCAGCTTCTTAAAACAACACAGCTACTTGTAACACGTTACGAAAATAGCGCCGAATTCTGTTTTACGACTTCTACACCCAAACTACTCCACCTCGCAGAGGAGGTGTAGAAGGTGTAGTTACACCCACAGCTTGAACGCTTATATTATTATAACCAAAACGTCACTTGCGGCAAGAAAAACTTGACGTTGCAGTTTGGGCGTAGAAGTCGTAAAAGTTGCAACTAGATGTAGACCGCATAAACAAAGCTTTTGTTGATATTTTCATGTTTTTATTATTATTTTTCACTATTGAATACATTTTCTATTCGTTATTCTATATAAACTAATTACCTGTTTCTTTCACATCCTAAATTACGAATTCTACGATAATACTCATTTTGTTTTAGGGTTGACTTATTTAGAAAATACGATATTTATTTCTAAATTATTGCATTTGCTACATACAAATATCAGAATGGGCTTTTAATTTATGTTAGTACTGTATTAATGGATACGTATATGTTTTTTAGCTTAAACAACACGTAAGTAAACAGCAGCCGACGAATTTATGGAAATATTAGGGAATTTTGCATGCTACTTCACCTCAGTAAATTTTACACCCTAAATCCCAAAATATTTACTGCACTAACCTGGTCGCGTGGTTGATTCAGTAACCTAAATAGTCGTTTCGGACACGGTCTTTGAGTTGAACTAAGGATAATCCTACTAGTACTACAGGTTAGAAAGATCAGTGTTATAAGTTTGTCGCAGGGAAAGTTTCTGCCACTTGAGCTGGTATCGGTAGTGCACCAATATGATCAATTACAGAGCGTTCCTGAATTTTAAGTTACATTACATTGATAATTTAAAACGCGAAATCAGGTTCTTTTCTCTTTAAATTGAGTTAAAATTCTTTTATCATTTCCAAGTTTTTTTTTAGTTTAAATTTACTACGGTTTCGTATTTATCTGGTACGTTAGCGACTGAAGCGAAACTAGCGGCAGAAATGTTCCCTGTGCCAAGCTCTCCCATAAGATAACGTATATCCTCTCTATCCTGTAGTAGCATTAACCTTAGTTGAACTGAACACTTAGTTTTTATGTACAATATCGCAGAAAAAATAGTTTGGCTATATTCAAAATAAAATAAAAGTCTACTTATATTTTTATGCACTGGTGCTAACTTCATAAATTATTATTCGTAAACCATTTTGTTAGTGACATGGCAGTAGTTACGTTATACCTTTAATGAAATATGCTTAAGTCAGATCATTACTTTAAAGAAATCAGATTAAGAGTAAGTACATGAAGACCGATTTAACAATTTCGGACAATCAGCAAGTTCGATTAATTCTTTCGCGTTGGAAATGAACAGGACAAGGAAAATATTGTGATTATATTTACAATATCCAAAAAGTGCAAGTTTTTTTTAAAGAAACATTATATTAGCTTCATTGTGTTTATTTTAATGTATTTTTATATTTGTTTGGTAGAATCAAGCAGTGGTAATTAGTATACAGATATACCGTGAAATATGCTAGCAAAATAATTCTAACGTTTTTTTTTTCAATAATTTTTGTAGGAGTTGCTAAACTGTTCAAACCATGCTATTTGAACTACGTACAACATTCTTTACACCTAAGGTGCTCTGATTTGTATAACTCAGAAACGTATTTTCACTGTCTGGGATATAAGCGTTTTATAACGTATATCATTCAACAATTGCGAACGAATGGTTTCAAGAATTGTCTGAATATGTCATTGGTAAAAATGAGTTATAATTTTGAAGTAAAAGTTCCCTCCCTCCCTCTATTTTACTCTAAACTGATCCGAATGCATATTGCCACTGGTTTAGCACATGCAAATATTTTTCTCATTTGCAATATAGTTAACGAACGTTGTACAAATATATTTGCAGTGATTTCCTTTTCGGCCATGAATGAAGATGATAGATATAATTTTATATGCTACCAAAATGACGCACCTATATTAATCATTTCTACATAAAATTAATGGGTTCAACTCATACAGCTCTTTATTACTTAACCTATATATTGTGTGACAGTAACATTTTGATGATTTTTA